>VONZ01000007.1:0-280000 GCA_012976165.1 Labeo catla | reverse complement strand
ACTGGTGCTACAGCTTACAGCAGGAATTAATTACTCAAGCACTGAAGCAGATACACACACACACACACACACACACACACAGAGGCTAACTGTGCCAGCGGTGTACCTGTGTAAGATTAGGTCAAGGCGCAAAAACAAAACTCCATCCCCTGAAATGCATGACAGGGAAGGATTTTGTCGGTGAGCTACCGTGGCTTTTAATTTGATATGGCATTTGATGTGGCATATTCATACATTCACAGTACTAATACGAGACTGTGACCTTTCCAGGCAGAAAATCATTAGTATCACCATCATAGTGTATAATCCTGTTTGTCACAACACACGAGGAGTGGTGTGAATTATTAGAGAAGACCTTCATTTGTTGTAACCACTGATTAAAAAGTAAATAAATCTCATAGGCTCCATGACTTAATGGCTTTAATTTTTCCTCGGTCCAGGGTCGCAGACACTGTGGGAATTACAGAGATGCCATTAGACTTGAGGGTTTTTGGTTGTAATCAAGTAAAACCTTCAGCAACAAGCAAAATAGGCTCTCGTCCAGTGATTACTGCCCCGAACAGACCGGCACAGCCTCCTGTAAACCAATTAGCTTAATACTACATGTAAATCACTCTAGAGGAACTCTAGATTTTTTATTTCAAAGCTCTGTAATTATGCTAGCAGGATTGTGGTGCCCTAGTAAAAAGTAGTCCACTTCCAGAACAAAAATTGACAGATAATGTACTCACCCCCTTGTCATCCAAGATGTTCATGTCTTTCTCTTTTTTTTAGCTGTAAAGAAATTGTTTTTTTGAGGGGAAACATTTCAGGATTTTTCTCCATATTATGGACTGATGTGGTGCCCTGATTTTAAATTTTCAAAATGCAAATGTGGTTGTGAACGATCCCAGCTGAGGAAGAATGGTCTTATCTAGCGAAACGATCAATTATTTTCATAAAAATAATACAATTGATATACTTTTTAATGTCAAATACTTGTCTTGTCTTACTCTGCCTGGACTGTTTTTGTTCCAGTTCATGACAGTTATGTTGAAAAACTCCCATCTCATGTTCTCCTTCAACTTCAAAATCGTCCTATATGGCTGTTTTACCTTTTTTGTTAAGGATGTTTGATCTTCTTTGCATGTTCACTTTGCAAAGACTGGGTCGGTACTTCTGCAGCGATGTAGGATGATTTTGAAGTGATTTTGAAGTTGAGGGAGAAAATACAATTGGAGTTTTTCGACATACCCTAACTGTCTTGAGCCACAATACACAGATTTCAGGCAGAGCAAGACAAGCGTTTTGAGATTAAAAAGTATTTAACTTGTTTTTTTAATAGAAATAACCAATCATTACACTAGAAAAGACCCTTCTTCCTCGGCTGGGATCGTTTACAACCGCATTTGGGATCGTTTGAAGTCGCATTTAAACTGCATTTTGGAAGTTCAAACTCGGGGCACCATATCAGTCCATTATGTGGAGAAAAATGCTGAAACGTTTTCCTCAAGAAACATAATTTCTTTATGACTGAAGAAAGAAAGACATGAACATCTTGGATGACAAGGGGGTGAGTACATTATCTGTAAATTGTTGTTCTGGAAGTGGACTGATATAAACGTATATCTAAAATGTATTTGTAGTATTTCTTTATTGCTCAGTGCAGATTTCTTAATATTATGTCTAAAATGTGTTTTAATATCACTATTATTAAGGATTGTATGATCTCTGTATAATATTGGTCTTTAAATGCAAGATATTTAAAATGTACCTAAAGTATACTTGCAATAGTTCCATTTGAGCACAGTCAAATGTACTAGTTGGATTTCAGCACAACTTCTGCACAATTAAAGTGCATTAAGCACAAAATTACTTGTTCCAAAAATTAGACTTAAAGTATACCAATGCAGTATACCAAAAGTACAGTTGCAGGGTGATTTTATTAAGCACATAAATATGTACATGTATTTCTAGCTTACTTAAATAAATGTATTTCAGCACAAAATAAATGTATTTCAAGTGCATTTTAGTATATTTTTATTTTTATTTTTATTTTTATAAAAATAAAATATTTTTGAATGTGATAAATCGTCATTTTTATTGCTGGATACAATAAAATACAATAAAAATTGGCTACTAAGCTTTTGCTAAATGGTTGCTAGCATTAAATAAAATAATTTCATATTTCTAATTAATTATATTATGATCCAATAAATTAAAAAATAAATAAACAATAGTATTTAAAATAGGTTAAATCAACAAATGTATGTCAAAACATGTAGCATAAAAATATATTTGTAACTTATTTTTATGAAACTCCTAACTTTTTTGTATATCTCATTCTATTCATTTATGTATTTTATTTATTTATTTATTTGAGTTTTGAGTTTCCCTGTTTATTTGGAAACAATAACAAACAATTCCCAGGTGGTTCTATGTAGCTGTTTAGCATAGTCTTCTAATTGATTTTTCTGATAGACTGATAGACCACACTAAAATATTAAACTTTGGATATGCATCTTGGTACATTTGAAAAAAAACAAAACAAAAACAAAACAAAAAAAAAAGGTTTAGAATTTTCACTGAGAAACTGCTAGTAAATTTCCAATTACCAATAAATGAATTAATTAATGAATTAATTAATGAATGAATAAAAGAATGAATAAATAAAGGCATGCAACTTTGAATTGTTTTATGACACTGTTTTATGACATATTTCATGCAGCTCTCTTGAGAGTTATATATTAAATATATTTGACCTGTTTTTCAAGATTAAAAAGTGTCAAATTATTTATTTATTTATTTTTGTGAAACACTAAATATTGTTTAAGGCTTGTGCTGTTAATGAATAGTTTAAATTTAAAATTCAGCTGCCAGTCATTAAAATTCAGCAATTGGGAAAATATATATTGCATATTACATACTTCCTCTAAATATAGCATACACAGATTAAAGTGGTTTACTGTAAAAAAAAAAAAAAATACAGCAATATTAAAAATAGTTATTTACTGTAATCAGGAATTACAGCAAAATCCTTTAAAATAAATTACAGCAACACTGCTTTCACTAACTGACTGGCAACCATTATTTTACTGTAAAATCTACAGGTAATTTTTTTAAATGAACAATTTTCACTCAGAAATTGACAGGAAATTTCATAGCAATTACCAAAAAAACCCCATAAATTAAAAATATAAATAAGGAACATAACGTTGAATTAAACATCATGTTTTTCCAAACATACTTTAATAATCCACAACTTTTTTCCAGTCATAAGTAGGATGGGTGTAGTTGTAGCAATAGCCAAAAAAAAAAAAACAATCATATGGGTCAAAATTATCAATATTTCTTTTATGCCAAAAATCTTTAGGATATTAAGTAAAGATCATGTTCTGTAAAGATATTTTGTAAATTTCCTACCGTAAATATGTCATAAATATACTTAATTTGTTATTAGGTTACATTCAGACAACTTTAAAGGTTATTTTCTCAATATTTAGATTTTTTTTTTTTTTTCTCACCCTCACATTCAAGATTTTCAAATAGTTGTATCTCGGCCAGTTATGAAAAGTTTATTTATTCACCTTCAGATGATGTATAAAATCTCAATTTCAAAAAAATGACCATTATGACTGGTTTTGTGGTCCATATTTTTACAGTGCAGTGATTTGTTCCAACATTGTATACATATTTGTTTCCCCTGACAACTCTGTATGTCACGTATATAAGTCACAATCAGAAGAAAAGGTCTCTTTCTACTACTGTTTCATTGTGCCTTTAAAAGTATGTACTTTCCCATTATCAGTGATTTACATGCTTTTAGTAGCACATAAAGTACAGTTATGCAAATTAGGACCAATTTCTCAATATAGTTTGCCATTTTATATGAATAACTTCTGTAAATATTCAATGCTTTAAAGAAAAAGCTTTTTTAACCACTACAGTAATACTCACTTATTAACAAATGATACAAATGGATGTTGTTGATCAAAGTCACTTTATGCTGTAAACATATCATACTTCATGAGGTCTTTTTTTATGAAGTATAACCATTCTCTCATTATTTTCTTCCATATCCCCTTTTTTTCTCTTAATTGAAGTACTAGTGAAGAAAGTGGCATTTATAGAGGTGTTATCTGACAGGCTTTGAAGAGCCAAGAGGCGTGTGTTTGTCCTGTGAAGGTAAACAGTCTAATTGGTCAGTGAGAGTGTGTTTGTGGGTGAGCAGGTGTTCGTATCTGTTCTGTTAAAGGCTCAGACAGAGAGCTTTGTTTGTTTGTTTGCCTGTCTCTTCGTCCTCCTCTTCCTCTGGTGTTGACTGCTGCTCTGGTTCTGGTCCGGACGCTCGTCTTTCTGTCTAATTATAGCTCTCGGTATGTGAGGGGAAACAGGCAGGGAGTCGTTCGTTCCAGGATAGTTTTGTATGTGGACTTGGAAACCGAAAACGAATCATATTGGATAATTTGCTGATTATGTTCCGATGCCATTTTTATGTGGAATTATTGTCAATTTTTGAAATTAAGAAAGCTTGTTTTGTGTTCGGCCGCATACAGAAATCCGATTAGGCATTAGCCATAGGCATAATCTGATTTTTGATTCCCTGCAGATGCGGCTGCGAGTCCTTTCCTCTGCTGGTTTTGATCTAAAGAGATCCGCCTCAGGATATTTGTCTGTTGTTAATGAAAAGTAAAATGTTTTTTTCATTTCATGGTTTTGTGTAAAATGAAGGACCTGCTCTGAATGTGTGTCATTTTGAGCGTCTGTTTGCTGAAGTCAGGACGTCTGGCCACTGGAGCGCAGTGTTTCTCTACCGCATATTGAGCTTTCAAATCCTGCTCTGCCAAACCTTAGGGAATAGGCTTTTGTTGGATTTTTGGCTAAAATGCACTTTTTGCATCACTTTTGCATGATTTCACTTATCAAGTCAGGAAGAAAATAAAAGCAACTCCAAGAAAAAAAAAATCCTATTAATTACTTCTGCTTTTGTGTGCGATCACAAAAAATATGACCTAATAATATTTTGTTGTGAACAGTCACTCCAATTAGTTCAGTGAAAAGTGATTAATTTGGTAATGTGGGTGTCATTTTAAAATAATTATATCTAAGATAAAATGCTTTAATAAAATTGTATCGAATTTGTGTGAGCATTATTAGAGGGAAAATGATCTGATTCATCGTTTGGAAAATGATGAAGACGGTGGTTGTTTGATGGCATATTTAAGGCATATTATTTTTTGACATTTTGTATCATTATTAAAGGTCTGGGTCTTTTTCTCTGCCTTTTACAGTCCGCACATATGGCAATTATTAAATTCCTGAACCTTGCCAAATTTGCATGGATATTAATCATGCCTTTATGAATCTGTAGATCAGACTCTGCTCTGCAGTATTTTGCTGTATTAGAGTGCTGTGTGAAAATGCTGCTTTTCTGGCCGGCTCTTATCAGTAGGGAAACACTTACTGTCTGTATCTCAGAATCAATACTCTGAGGAGTCCAAGTGCCTGCTTTTATAGCAGATTTGAGTCAGGTCATTAAAAACTCGTAAGTTTTCTCAAATCCAGAAATAGCTGCACATTCGGCTCAGCGGTCAGCTATTTATTTGATTTAATTTGATTTGATTTGATTTTAATACAATTGAGTTATTTTGTTACTTTATTTTAACAATCTTATTTTATTTTTTAATTTTATTTTAATAATACTTTTTTTTTTTACTTTTCCTAATAATACTATTTAATTTGATCTTATTGCTATTGCTTTTTGTTACTTTATTTTAACAATCCTATTTTTTATATTTTAATAATAAATATTTTTTTATTTAAATAATACTTTCTCTACTTTTCCTAAATCCAGAAATAGATGCTTATTTTGATCAGTACTCTTTTATTTTATTTTATTTTATTTCATTTTATTGTAATACTTTATTCAGCTTTTCCAAAATCCAGAAATAGTTGTTCTTTCAGGTTCAAGGTTGTTTTATTTTATTTTTTTATTTTATTTTATTTTATTTTAATACTTTATTTAACTTGTCCAAAATCCAGAAATAGTTGTTCTTTCAGGTCAGTGGTATTTAATTTAATTTAATTTTATTTTATTTTATTTTATTTTATTTTATTTTATTTTATTTTATTTTATTTTATTTTATTTTATTTTAATACTTTATTTAGCTTGTCCAAAATCCAGAAATAATTCTTCTTTCAGGTCAGTGGTATTTAATTTAATTTAATTTAATTTAATTTAATTTAATTTAATTTAATTTAATTTAATTTAATACTTTAACTTTTCCAAAATCCAGAAATAGTTGTTCTTTCATGTCAGTGGTATTATTTTATTTTATTTTATTCTAATAATACTTTATATAACTTTTCCCAAATCCAGTAATAGATGCTCATTCAGATCAAGAGTCTTATTTAATTAATTAATTTATTTATTTTTTCTCTTTTTTATTTTGCTACTTTTATTATTTTGCTTTGCTTTAATGTAGTCATACAACATTTTATTTTATTTCAAAAATACTACTTTATTTTAATAATAAAAATTTATTTTAATGTTTAACTTTTCCCAAATCCAGAAATAGCTGCACATTCTGACCAGCTTTTTGTTTTGTTGTTTTATCTTGAGTTTCTGTGTGTCCAGTGTAGATCATGATGAGTTCTCTGTCTGTCATATCCTGTGTGCAGTAATGAGTGCAGCTTTATGGCCGCTGTGCTGCTGCAGGACTCTGGTGTTGTGCTGTGACTTACGGCCTGTGCTTTAGTTTTGGACAGCACCAGACTCTGTGTATTCCATTACGACCAATGACTCTTACCTTCTGAAGCATCAGCATTTTTCATAAGAGCCCACAGGCCCATGCTGGATACAATGCTTTCATTTCCAGTTGAAGCAAAGGTTTAGTATTTCTTATTATTTCATCATCTGCCTAGCTATTATTTCTTGCTTGTTAAGCTAACTGTACTTCCCTAAGAAATCACCCTCTAATTAAAGTTTTCACGCACTGTAGTAAAAGTATTTTAATACATTTCATAAACATGTAAATTTGGCAAAATGATGTTGACTCAAAATGATTTTTTGAAGTTTAAAACAAACTTCAACATAGATTATTGAAAATACTAGTTCAGTCTCCAAAATGTCACATTTAATTCAATGTTTTACTTACTGTTTATTTGTATTTCTGAGTAAAACCTAGAACCATCAGTTCAGAATTGTAATATATGTAAGCCTGAATGATTTATTTTCATAATGTGACCTTGGCTTTGGCAATGCATCATTGTTGTTCTGATAACATCTTCAGTTCAGCGTGTTCCTCTTTGTTTGTCTCTGCACATTTTGTTTTTCTCATAATGTGATGCAGTTCTTTCTTTCAAAGTGAAATCAGCAGATACCCACAGGCATGGACGTCTGATCGTGATAGTACACAGCTCAGATTCCTCCACTCTTCTGGATCTCATAAGGGTTCTGGAGATCATGGCACGATGTTAGAAAGCATTCAATAATTTGTTTGTGGATGCCGCCACTGTGGTTTGTAGGGGGAAAAACTAAACATAAAATTTCTTAGTTTTCTTTTTTATTAAAGGTGCTGTATGGATTTGTTTCACTGTATTAAAGTATAAAAATACCATAATGCATTTGCAGATATTTAGGAAACAGCTTCACGTATTTGTTTTTTTCCAAAACACAGTGCTGCAGCCAGTTATTCTACTATGAAATGTGCGTTCCGTGTTGATTTACGTGATTCCACCCACTGCCAGTTTACCCAATTGGATTTCGACCCCCAAGGTTGCCAGATGGTGGAAAATACAGCGTATTGCAGCCACTGAAGCCAGTAAACGAACTGAGTTAGAGATCATAGATTCTACCTGACCTGAAAATCCTTAGCATCCATCTAAAAAGCTCTATGATGAGAGGTATATTAAACATGGATAAAACAATTCCTCATTGGCTAACAATGTCAGTTACGCTGGTTTCTTGATAAATCTGGCATCCCGTGTGAGCGTCAAGTCAGAGGAGCATGAGAAACAACGCCCTCTAATATTTTGAATTTGGACTGCAGTACCCCACAAGCAATGTAATATATCATTTTAAAATGTAGTTTTTTCCTGTGATGGAAAGTTGAATTTTTAGCGCCGTTACTCGTCATTTTATTTTATTTTTTTTATTTATTTTTATTTTTTTTGTTTTTGAAAGTAGTCTCTAATGCTTACCAAAGCTGCATTTATTTGGTCAAAAATACTGTATAAACTGTAATATTTTTAAATATTATTTCAATTTAAAACAACTGTCTTGCAAAGCTGAATTTTCAGCATCATTACTCCAGTCACAAATCATTCTAATGTGCCAATTTGCTGCTTAAGAAACATTTCCTATTATTATCATCAATGCTGTGTGGCTTTTTATTTTATTTTATTTTATTTTATTTTAATTTATTTTATTTTTTAAATGTTTTTGAAAGTAGTCTCTTAAGCTCATCAAAGCTGTATTTATTTGGTCACAAATACAGTAAAAACTGTAACTTTTTAAGATATAATTTCAATTTAAATTATTATTTTTTATTTTATTTGTTTTGTTTTTGTAATTTAATTAAATTTAATTATTTTTTAAATATTTATTTTATTTTATTTTATTTCTTTTTTTACGTTATTGAAAGTTGTCTCTTAATGCTCACCAAAGCATTTATTTGGTCAGAAACATAGTAAAAACTTTGTAAATATGATTTCAATTTAATTTATTTTTTTAAATTATTTTTTAATTTAATTTAATTTAATTTAATTGTTTATTTTTTTTTTTTTTAAATATTTTTTAATATTTTATTTTATTTCCTTTTTCATGTTATTGAAAGTAGTCTCTTATGCTCACCAAAGCTGCATTTATTTGGTCAGAAACATAGTGAAAACTTTAATATTTTTAAATATGATTTCAATTTAAATTATTATTTTTGTTTTAAATATTTATTTATTATTTAAATATATATTTATATATTTATTTAGTATCTTATGCTCACCAAAGCTGCATTTATTTGGCCAAAATTACAGTAAAAACTAATATTTTTAAAGTATTATTTCAATTTAAAATAACTGTTTTGTCATTTGTTTCGGTGATGCAAAGCTAAATTTTTAGCTTTTTTCTCCAGTCAGAAATCATTCTAATATGCTGATTTAAGAAATATAATACGCTGCTTAAGAAACATTTCTCATTATTATCATTGCTGTGTTGCTTAATATGTTTGTGGAAACCACAAAAAAAAAAATAAAAATCAGGATTCTTTGATAAATAAAAATTCATGAGAGTATAAGAGTCAGAGGGTCCATTCCTATAGAGCTCAGGCCTGCACTATAATTTGTGCCTGACACTCTTCAGTTTCTTTTAGGAGACTGACACTAAAAATCCCTCCAAAGTGATTTGTCAAGGGCCTGTTCAAAAATCAGACCACCTCCAGACACCAGCGTGGCAAGAAGATGAATCTGGTGGTATTTCATACTAAACTCCCTGTGATTACGTTCACTCAGGAAGAAGCAATATAGATAAGGGTGGAGGGAGTGAGACACACACTTTTTAGTGTTTTGATCGTTAACATCCATGGGAAACATCACAACATATGCAGCACTGGAAAGGTTATGAAATGTTAAAATTCAATGCATTTATTTAGTTATTACTTGCTTCCTCCATGCATTTTGTTTGTTTGGTAGAAATGTTTAAAAAGACCTGTCACAATAAACAATATTGTAACAAATAAAGCTGAGGAAAAAGTGTGTAATATGCATGACTCTTATGCATGTTAGCTCATTAAAGTCATTTATAAAGAGATAATTTGACATTTTATAGAGATACCTTGACCTTTTTGTGTTCTGTGCATCTGATCTCTGCATGTTAACCACATTCCTCACTTGAAGCGGACATGTTATAGACTAAGCCCCGAAGCGAAGGTGGTCATTAGACCTGTACTTTAAAGCAAGTGATGTTTAGTCATGGCAGGAATGCTTCATTATAAGCCTTGTAAATCAAACCAGACTTTGTCCTCTTCAGCCTGAGGATGTAGTTTCTTGAGAAATACACAAAGCACTGAAGCTGATGGTAATTCTGTCTTATTTATCCTTAACAGAGGTGAAAGTCTGTCGAGATGTTCTCAATGTAAGACGGCCCGGTACTGCAGCGTTCAGTGTCAGGTAAGAGCTCTTCACATACGCGCTCTTGGGTAATACTCATCAGAGAGCTTTACAGACAAGTTTATGATGAGATCTTATTTTGGTGGAAAGAGTACATTCAGTTTTTCCATGTAAGGGTTTACACTTAAAGAAATGATTAGTGCTTTTGACAAATGCTGAAAGTGATGTACACTCACATGAGATGAATATTCCAGTCATATCGGCAACCTAGATAAAGTATTTTATTTTATTTTATTTTTAATAATAATAATTTATTATATTATAATTATTATAACTATTCTATTATTAAATTATGATTGTTATATTCTGAATTTATTATTATGAATAATACATGTATAATATTTTTTTCTTAAATATATTTTTATTTTTTTATTAATAATATTAATTTATTATAATTATTATGATAACTATTCTAATATATTATGATTGTTATATTATTATGAATTTATTATTATGATGATTATTATTACTGTTATTATTCAAAATAATACATTTCTAGTATTCTATTATTAGTAGTAATACATTTATAATATTATTTAATAACTTATATATGTTTTTTTTAATAATATAACTATTATATTATAATTATTGTAACATAACTATTTTAATATTATATTATAATTGTTATATTATTATGAATGTATTATTACAGTTATAATATTATTATTTAAGATTATATTTTTATATATTAATAATATTAATTTATGGATAATAATAGTTTATTATAATATAACTATTCTAATATTATATTATGATTGTTGTTATGATTTTATTAGTTTATTAAAATTAGTAATACATTTATAATATTATTTAATAACATTTATTTATTTATTTAGTTTTATTTTTTTATCAATATTAATTTATTATGTTATAATTGTTATATAACTATTCTAATATTGTATTATGAATGTAATATTATTATGAATTTATTTTTATAATAAATGTATAATATTTCTCAATAATGTTTTATTTTATTTTATTTTATTTTATGTCTGTGCATGTGGCCTTGCACTGTAAAAGCAGCTTAATAGAGCTGTTTATAATTTTAAAAATCAATTTTCATGACAGAGAAAACTACTTACTGCTTTAATATATTTTCGTATTTCTAATTTAGTTCCTCATTACTGACTGTTTACTAGAATAATTACTTGGAAAAATTTTGTGCATTGTTCAGTTAATTGAAAAAAATATTTGACAAGCTACCCACAATTGTTTTTAATTATTTTGTTATTATTTACATAGATATTTTACTTTTTGAATAGATTGCATTCAATAGCACATTATTTGTAATACAACAATAATGTGGTATAGAAACTGTGTTCAGAAATCATGATTTCACACATAAAACATGACATAAGTTTTAAAATACATAATATTAAAAACATCTTAAATCAGTGACTTCAAGTTTATGTGCTATCAATATATAATATTTTTGCATGTTTCTGTGGCAGAATGGAAAACTAAAGAGTGAAATTCAGATTTTTAATTGTCAAGCCTTTATCCTGTGGAATTTAATACAGTCATTTTGCTTCATGTGGAATTTCACTGTCCATAAAAACTCTGTGTAATGTCATTAAAATTCTCCATTTTTTTTTGAGCAGGCAGTTATCGGAAACTCCTGCATGAGGTCCAGTGTGACTTTCCATCAGAAGTATTTGGTGCTTGGAGCCATACACCTGTGAAACGCGTTCATTCACATGATTTTCCTTTTATTACTACCCTATAAAAGCCTGACATATGAAATATCAAATAGAAAAAATATGAGAAAACATTTGGTGCAGTTGCTTATATTTATATGGCCAAAAAATAAAATGCAAATTTTAAGTTGATATTCACTGGAAAAATTGCTCAAAATCTGTTTTTTTCAGTCAATACCTTATTAAATATTGTTCTGTTCCTTATACAAAGCTATCGTACCGCTTCAGAGGAGTCATAATGGCTACTTATAGGACTGTGTCCATCCTTTTCTATTTCTGCATTGTTTAAAAGAGCAATGTGAACGTTGTGCTCAACACAGAAGAAATAAAGTCATGCACGTTTGGAAATACGTGAGGCGTAAATCATGTCAGAATTAATTTTTTGGGTAAAATATCTCTTTAATGTGTCTGTCGCATGAAGTCTTTGCAGTTCAACAACATCCAGTCTCTCAAAACTAGATGCCATACTGCTTTAAAATAGCAAAGCTGTCATTGTCAAAGCAGCGCTGTTCTCTCCAGGCACTCTGGTTGTCAAGTTTGTCTTTGTCTTTCTTTAATTGTAGGGCGGCCTTTCATCATAATTCCCTCTAAAGGGAGACCTCACACAGAAAGCATGTTCTGATTGAACGTAGCTTCATCATATTTATTTGCTTGTGAAATCTTTTCTATTTATTCTCTGCTTTATCCTCATCTTCACCCTTCAGAAGCAAGCATGGCCCGATCACAAGAGGGAATGCAAGTGCCTCAAGCGCCTCCAGCCAAGGATCCCCACCGACTCCGTCCGGCTGGTTGCAAGGATCATTTTCAAACTGGTATGTGACATCAGAACACCTGCTGTATTAGGACAACTTCAGACCCATTCAAAGTGTGTTTTGCATTTAAAACTGCCACAGGGCTTGACATTGCTACACCCGTTCTGTCTCTTTCCAGCTCAGCCAATCAGAAAGTGACCAAGAGGAGCTGTACTCGATAGCTGAACACCAGTCACGTAAGTTACTGTTTGTATTGTAATGTACTGACACAAAGCAAGTGGATGTTGCTATATTGTGTATTTTAGCATGACTGGAACCCTGTGTTGACCAATCAGCATCCAGGACCGAATTAATAAGTAAAAATAAGTGTATTATATATTTTTAATAAATATATATATATATATATATATATATATATATATATATATATATAATGTACTTCTACATCTACTTCAAATCTAGTTGTAAATAACTATTATATAATAAAATATTTTTTTATTTTTATTTTTTTTAGAAAATTAAGAAAATTATCTTAAACATCTTATTTAGTTTTACTTTTAATAAATTTGTTCATGTATTAAAAATATTATATATAATATCAATGATATGACTATAAATATATGCATGTAAATATTTTCAAAAAATATATATACATATACTGTATATAAATGTATAGATTTATATATTTATATTTATGTTTGTGTATTTATATAAACAATAAATATACACGGTATACACATTATGTAAACAAAAACGTTTATTTTGGATGCAATTAATTGTTTGACAACACTACAATAAATAAATAAATACAATTAAAAATAAAAATGAATTCAAAAAGTTAGAACATTGTAAATATTCTGAAAAAGTTTTTGTTACATAATATATGTGTGTGTACTGTATATACTTATGTATTTGTAAATACACAAACATGCATGTATATATTTAAGAAAAATGTGTCGTTTATATATAAAAATAATTACATATAATATCAATGATATGACTATAAATTTATACATGTAAATGCATGTAAATATTTAAAAAAAATATATATATACTGTATGTTTGTGTATTTATATATACATAATATATGTGTGTATACTGTGTATATTTATTGTCAACAAAAATGTTTATTTTGAATGTGATTAATCATGATTATTTGTTTGACAACACTAAAATAAATAAATAAAATTTAAAAATTAATTAAAATAAAATAAAAATGAATTTAAAAAATCTTAACACTGTAAACGTTCTAGAAAAAAAATCATACAAATTTTAATTTTTAATTACTAAACCTGGCTGTCCCCATTAACATAGCCATAGAAACTGCCATGGCATTAAAAAGGGTTACAAAAAAATAAGTAAGTAAATAAATAAATAAAATCTAAAAAATAAATAAAATAAAATAAAAATTAATAAAAAAAAAATCAGAACACTGTAAATGTTCTGAAAAATAAAATGTCTTAAAAAACATCATTTTACAAATATCTTTGAAAATACATCTTAAAACCATTAAAACTATTTGACTTGCCTCTCAGTCTGGTTGAACTGGTTTTAGAGGGGTTTTGGGCAATTTTCAGCTGCTTAGACCAACTAGTCAACAAGCTAATCAGCCAGCTAAACACTAGCTTGGCCAGTCTGGGAGACCACCTTAAACCAGCTTAGATTGTTTTGAGGAGTTTTCTGCAAGAAAATCTGCCAAGAAATGATCAGGATTTATGCCGATATTGCTCGAAACCTCACTTTTAAAAAAAGCACAAAAATGTCAATTTTCGTGTCAAAATCATGACTTTTTTCCTTTTAAAAAGTTCTATACCAAATAAAAGGCTGTGTTGTTAATGGATGGCAGTAAAAAGCACTAACTTATCCTGAGAGCTTGAAAGATTAGATTTCCTATGATGGAGGGTGAATAAATGTCAGATCCTGGCAGGAGTTTATTGTACCATTATGAATTTTCCTCTCTTTCTTGGGTCAGACCCTCTGTGAAACCTACCCCGCGGCCCCCAGCTTTTCAAAAGTAATTGGCTATTTTGTCACAGAGAGCCTTGGACCTCTCTTTGGGCAGACTCTTTTCTATTCAGTCATAAGTAATGTGCAGCCATTAGAGAGGTAATCTCACTGATGGCCCTTATGGAAGCAGTCAGCGCCTTTTCTGAACTTGTGCTTCCTCATCACACTAACGGCCTTATGAGACGCCACTCGCTCTCACCTCAAAGTGAAAGTCTCATCGACTCATGTATTGTTTCAGCTCCTTATTTTTGTGGCTGTGCCGATTTACATCGAGATTCATATGTAGACCAGTTGCTTTACACAAACAGAAGAGCGTTTCACTTTAACGCTTTCCTTCATGTGTTTCAGTGGTCAAATAATGAGTTTTTCAGTGGCTTATTTATTTCAGTTTAATGGAAGCAAATGCGACATACCAAATTGCGTGAAAATTAAAGGAATCATTCATCCAAAAACTGAAACAACAAATTTTTACATCTATTATAAGACATTAATGTGATTACTTTTTGCATGTTACCATTTAAATTGTCAATTTGTGTTTTTATTGCATGTTCAGCAGAATGAAAATGACGCTTCCAGGGCAAATTATGGCAAAATACAAATGGACATTGTAGCGACTGTGGACTTTTATTAAATAAAATAATTTATTTGCAATTTAGAGCGTGTTAGAGAGACAATTTATTCAGAAAATTAATTTCCATCGTAGCTCACACTACTGTTCAAATGGTAAGATTTGGTAAGAAATAAGACTGTAATGCTCTCCAAGGCTGCATTTATTTGACTGAAAATGCAGTAAAAATTTGTTATATTATGAAATATAGAATTTTAGTCATTTGTAAGAAGTCAAGTTGTAGAAATATTTTACAATGTAATTTTTTCTTGCGATGCAAAGTTGGATTTTTGCATTATTTTTTACACGATTCTTCAAAAATCATTCTAATATGGTGATTTGGTGCTTAAGAAACATTTCCTACTATTACCAATGTTGAAAATAACTTTGCTTAATAGTTTTTGATGCATTTTTTAGGATACTTTGATGAATAGAAAAAAGCTTTTGTAATATTAATGCCTTTACTGTCACTTTTGAGCAAATTAATGCATCCTTGTTGAATGAAAAAGGTAATTTCTTAGGGGGAAAAACACCTATTTACAAAACATACACACACACACACATACACATATATAATATATAATATTTAAGCTGACCTTAAACAAGTGTAGAATTAAATAAAAAATAATAACAATATATATGCACTACCAGTTAAAAGTGTTTGGACAGTAAGATTTTTAATGTTTTTTAAAGAATTCTTCACTGCTCACCAAGCCTGCATTTACTTGATCCAAAGTACAGAAAAATTAAAAGTAAAGCAAAATGAAAGTCAAATTTTGAAATATTTTTACTATTTAAAGTAACTGTTTTCTATTTGAATATATTTTAAAATGAAAAGCTGAATTTTTAACATCATTACTCCAGTCACATGATCCTTAAGAAATAATTCTAATATTCTGATTGGCTGCTCAAAAAGTTCAGTAAAAAAGCATTTATATCTTTTTTTTTTTTTTTTTTTGAATATTTTATTTAAAGCTTTTCACATTTTACGAAACAATCCCCCAGCCCATGCCAGCAAATCAAGGAAAAAAGAAAAAAAACATTTTACAATAAATAAACCAACAAATAGTACAATTAAATACATATACACCTCCATAAACATACACTGTTCATATTGTGTACTTATTAAAAAATAAAAATAAATAACACACACACATACCAATACTAATACCTACAAATCCCCAGTTATAGAAAAAAGCAATTGTTACACACTGCTATACTTTATCTACTTAACCACCCTAATTTAATTTAATTATCCTTGATAATCTTCCAAATATTCAAAGAAGGACTTCCAGATCTGTACAAATCTCTTTGGTTTACCTGCAATCTCGTATCGAATCTTTTCCATATGTAACACACTACTGAGCTCTGTAAGCCACGTCTCAAATTTAGGTGCAAACTCTTTATTCCACAACAACAAAATTGTCTTTTTTGCTATGGTCATCCCATATTGAACTGTTTGGATTTGATTGAAACTGTAGTTCTCTAAGAAAGGGGCCCAGCCTAATATTGCAACAAGAGGGTCATGAGGAAAATCAGTCTTAAGTACCTTCGAGTAGAAACCAAAAAACCTCAGTCCAAAATTTACACACTTTTGGGCAAAACCAAAATAAGTGAGCCAATGTACCCTCATTAGACTTGCATTTAATACACAGAGGTGACACAGAGGAATAAATACTATGTAATTTGGTGCGAGAGTAATGTAATCTATGGATAACTTTATATTGAATCAACTGAAAATTAGAATTAATGGAACAAGATCTAATACCTTCGAGGGCCTTGGTCCAGTTATCTTCTGAAATATCTAACCCCAAATCCTTTTCCCAAGACATTTTTAAGTATTGCGTGGAGGGAGCTCTAAAGTCATTAAAATATTCAACATATTTAGAGACAAGGCACTTTGAGTCAAGTTCAGAGGTCATACACAAAAAGCATTTATATCTTAAATAGAAATCTTTTGTAACATTGTAAATGTCTTTATCATTCTTTCAATCGTTATCATTCTATCAATTCTTTATCACCAATGTATTTTTATCAGTTTAAAGCATTCTTGCTAAATAAAAGTATGAATTAATTTCTATGACTCCCTTATACTGACTCCAAGCTTTTGAATGGTATAGTGTATAATGTTTATAATGTATACAAGTAAAATAAATGCAGATAAATGCTGATCTTTGGATCTTTCTGTTCATTAAAGAATCTTGAAAAAAATGTACTCAGCTGTTTTAAATATTGATAATAATAATAATAAAAAAAATGTTTCTTGAACAGCAAATAAGCATATAAGAATGATTTCTGAAGGATCATGTGACACTGGAGTAATGATGCCAAAAATGTAGCTTTGATCACAGGAATAAATTACATTTTAAAATATATTCAAATAGAAAGCAGTTATTTTAAATAGTAAAAATATTTCACAATATTAGTGCTTTTGCTGTACTTTGGATCAAATAAATGCAGGCTTGATGAGCAGAACAGACTTCTTTAAAAAAAAAAAAAACAATAAGAATCTGTTCAAAAACATCTCGATACTGCATTTTTAATTCAATGCAAGTGCAAATCAGATTTGGCAAAAAAAACTACTTTATTACTTTACATTTCTTTACATAAAGCATCATATGACTTCAGAAACCTTATGTATGGCACAAGTCATATTGACTGTTTTTATGGTCCTTTTATAGTGTATTTTTGAAGCTGAACAGCCCTAGTGCCCATTCATATTCATTGTATAAAAAAAAGCAGATTGTATACTGCAAAATATCTTCTTTTTTTAGTTGCACAGAAGTGTTTGGAACAACATAAAGATGTGTAAATGCTCACAAAATCTTATTTTTTGGCTGAACTGTCCCTTTAAGGAGACCAACACTTGTTCCAGGCTCATAATTCCACACACGTTCAACCTCTCATGCTCCTGAGAAGTGGGAAGTGTGTAGATCCGTCTGCCATCCAGCCTGTTATTTTCTTCTCAGGAGAGGTTTCAGACCCCACCGGTGCTCATTTACTGCCTGCTATTTGTTAATTTTTGTAATTGACAATCTATCTATCATTTTCACAAAATAAACTGTGGTTATCCAAAGAACAGATTTTAATCATTTCAGTTTGTCCAACAAGCCTAAGCATTGTTTTGGAGATACAATTTTTAAGTAGATGATAAAAGGCACTACGCGTGGCGAAGACCTTCCAGATTTATGTATTGAATCTCTTGAGTTTTACTACTCTGTGTGTGTGTGTGTGTGTGTGTGTGTGTTTATGATGGTGAATGTGTGTGTGTGAGAGAGCGAGAGATACGAGGCGTGAGCTGCTGCCGCGGGTCAAGCGTTCGCTCTATCTGCCACAGCAGCAGTGAACACACTGAACTTCATTGATGGTGCGTTTGGAGGAAATGGATCAGAGCAGGAGGGTTAATGAAAAAGCCCATATGTTTGGCAAAGCTGACATAAATCACACATCCAGAGTTATATTTCCTAAAACACACTGTCATGCTACCATCAAACCTCTTTCTTTCTAAAAAACACTAAAGCCTCCTGTTTCGGATGTCAATTTTAGTGGTACGGCCAGAAAATAAGAAGCTCTCTGAATGCTCACTGAAAAACTGCATTAATGAAACAAGCAAAAATGCTTTTTGATTTACCTTCATTGTCTAAACACACACTAACAGGTGAAAACAAACACACACCGACCTTTTATGCTCCTCTGGTTTCTTATAGTGCGTTTCAGCTCTTTTGTGCTTCATCCTCATAGATCATCATTAGTCTTTTTCACAGCCTGTGTTGATTCAGCTCAGTGGTGTTTACATCTGCATGTTGTTTTATATGCCACTGTCACCAATAACATAGTATGTGAACTTTTTTTTCAGGTAAATTAGGTTTAATTCTGTTTTTGTTTGTCTAGTCTTGACGTTATTTATTACTGCACCCCGTGTAATTTATGAACAGCTACAAAGGTGATACATTTTCATTGAAAATAACATGAAAATACCTGAGTTTTGTACGCAGAACTTATTTTGTAGGTAGATTTTTTTTTTTTTTAATTATTTATTTATTTGATTAGGGACAGTGTACATGAATAATATGTAACATGTAAAATGTGCCAGATTTACCCTACTTTAGCCAGATTACAATTATTCAGTATTATACAATATTACCATACAATATTATTATTGCATATGTATTTGCATGGTGTTTCATTATAGTTTAACATTAAATGTTTCATTATAGAATTAGATTTTATTTATTTTTTTCATTTTAATTTTAGCCTAAATGTTCGTGATTTAATGTGCTTTTTTCATCAAGTTTATATATATATATATATATATATATATATATATATAGCTTTGAGTTTTAAAATGATTTTAATAGTTTGATTTAATTAACTGTACATGACAAAAATAATTCCAAAATACCTTGATTTTATGGACATCTTGTTTATGGTAATACCATTTTTACCATGTATGTAATATGATAATACGGTCCCACATCTTTTTGGACATTTACCATGGTAATAAAATGTTTTGTAGAAGTGTATCATACCAGTACCATGTTTTTATTCATGTGATAATACCATGTTTGTTTGTTTTTTAGATACGTGTCATGTCAGTACTGTTTTTAGACGTGGTGTTTACTGTTTCACTACGACTGTAGTCAGATATAATGGAAATACTAAGGCTGGGTAAAAAAAAAAAGTTGGTATCTCCATTTTTATCGATTCTCATTTGTACGAAACCATATCGATTATCAAATCTCAAGAATCGATTAGTCTAGCCTGTTTTTTCAGTTAATGAATGGAACATCGCATCCCATTGAATATATCACAGTAAGCTTTATGCTTTGTTACTTTTGATATGAAACAAAGTCTCAGAATTCAAATTTTGTTTATTTTATTACAGTATTCATACAGTAAATGCCGTTTTGGCGCTGTTTGATGTGGAGTGACAGATCGCTAGCGCCTCAGTTCAAGACGAGCTGCAGCGCGACACGCATTTGCATTGATCATCTCCTCCGCCTTAATATTTAATTTCAGCACGAAATAAACATAAATAAACAATCAAAGGTATGTTAAAGAAAGAGTACAACTTACCGAAATCTGCATCCTGTCTCATGTAATCGCTCAATCAGTGTTTCAACCGCGAAAAGTCGTCAGTGTAACAGCTTGTAAACAATATGTTAGGTAACGTCTCATTTACCTCAGAAAAAACACATTCGGTGACCATAAACTCGTTAGTCAGCTAGAAAAATTCTAGAGAGGAACTTTTTGCTAAATATATGTACCATATAATATGTTCATTGCCGTTTATGTTTGAATAAATCCGTCAGGTTTTTATGACAGCCACCATTTAAATGTTTATATTTCAAAAAACGAATTGGAGTAGAAATATAATTACATAATTGTAACTTTATTATTATAAAAACTTTGCTGAGTGTAATTTAAACGTTTCTATACAAATCAGTTCATTTTAACCTTCAATGTTACACTAATGTAGTACCACGCTGCAAAAAATGCTTTTCTTACTTGTCTTGTTTCCAGCCAAAATATCTAAAAATTCTTAAATCAAGAAGGAATTTCTAGACAAGCAAAAAGTCTTGTTTTCAGAAAAAAAGACATCAAATTTAAGTGAGTTTTTGCTTAGAACAAGCAAAATAATCTGCCAATGGGGTAAGCAAAATAATTTTATTTCAAGCAGAAAACAAGAATGTTTTGCTTACCCCAGTGGCAGATTATTTTTGCTTGTTTGAAGCAAAAACTCTTTTTGAAAACAAGACAATAATTTTCGCTTGTCTAGAAAATCCTCCTTGATTTTAGAATTTTTAGATATTTTGGCTGGAAACAAGACAAAAAAATCTAAGTAAGAAAAGCATATTTTGCAGTGCAACTGATTCTTATGTATATTTTACAGCATTAGTTGAGAGATTTTATTTTTCCCTTGAGCACATTTTGCCAGTATTGTAGGCCTACCTGATATATATCCAAAATAATCAATATCGAATCAAATCGAAGCACAAGTTTATAAATCAGAATCAAATTGAATGTTTTTATTGAAGTACCATGTAAATACCTTGTTTTTTTCAGATATGTGTCTAAGTAATGCCACATTTTTGAATATTTACCTTGTTAATACTGTTTTATAGATATACAGATGTCAGAAGTTTATATCTCCCATTCAGAATTTGCAAAATGTAAATTTTTTTTACCAAAATAAGAGGGATCATACAAAATGCATGTTATTGTTTATTTAGTACTGACCTGAATAAGATATTTCACATAAAAGATGTTTGCATATAGTCCACAAGAGAAAATAATAGTTGAGTTTATGAAAATGACCCTGTTTAAAAGTTTACATCCCCTTGATTCGTAATACTGTGTTGTTACCTGAATGATACACAGCTGTTTTTTTTTTTTGTTTAGTGATAGTTGTTCATGAGTCCCTTGTTTGTCCTGAACAGTTAAACTGCCTACTGTTCTTCAGAAAAATCCTTCATGTCCCACAGATTTGTTGGTTTTTCAGCATTTTTGTGTATTCAAACAATGACTGTGTGATTTTGAGATCCATCTTTTCACATTGAGGACAACTGCGGTACTCATATGCAACTATTACAGAAGGTTCAAACACTGTAAACTTTTGAACAGAATGGAGATGTGTACATTTTTCTTATTTTGCCTAAATTAAAATATTTTTTCATTTACTACTGCCCTTCAGAGGCTATAGAATGTTTCCCAGAGGACAAAAAAGTTAAATTTACCCTGATCTTCAAATTCAGAAAGTTTTCATCCCTTAATGCATCGTATTTCTTTCTGGAGCATCAGAGCGCATTTGAACCTTCTGTAATAGTTGCATATGAGTCCCTCAGTTGTCCTCAGTGTGAAAAATGCATCTCAAAATCATACGTTGGAGTTCAAATACACAAAAATGCTGGAAAACCAAAGAATTTGTGGGACCTGAAGGATTTTTCTGAAGATCAGCAGGTAGTTTAACTGATCAGGGACTCATGAACAACTAACACTAAACAAAAAAACACAGCTGTGGATCATTCAGGTAACAACAAGAATCAAGTGTATGTAAACTTTTGAACAGGGTCATTTTTATAAATGTAACTATTATTTTCTCTTGTGGACTATATGTAAACATCTTTATGTGAAATATCTTATTCAGGTCATTACTAAATAAACAAAAACATGCATTTTGTTTGATACCTCATATTTTGGTTAAATTATTACCATTTTGCAGATTCTGAAAGGGGGTAAACTTAATAAAATATGTTTTTTTTTAGAAACATTCAGTTTAGTATAGTATTTTTTCGAAAGAAGAGGAGAATGCAAAAAAAGTTTTTGCTTGTTAGCAGAATCATTCATATGTATCACCGTGTTCTGTGTTTAGATCTATCAGACATGAGCGAGGAGAAGAAAGAGGGCCTGGGGCACCTCTGCACGACGCTGGAGGTTTATCTTGGTGAGGAAAACCGCAATCTGTCTCAGCTTCCGCCTGACCTCGACCCCATCAGCCTCCTCGGCAGAGTAAGTGTCCTTTCATTGTCATCTCCGGCAGTCGGCAGGGGTTGCGCTCTCAGATCTCACGCAGCGTTGCGAATGGTGTCAGCGTGTCACGTCGAGCACGCGGCCGCATACTGCGCCGCTCGGTAATCGTCCCGTCCTCACGTCACCCTGCTGTGAACCCATGCTGATAGTTTTTTGTCTTTTCTCCTCAAACACAGGGAGCAAGTTGTTCGCAGAAACTAAATGAAGTCATTTAATGTTCAAGGTTGAATTTTATTTTAATTTCCAGAAAAGATTCAGTGGCATCAAGTAGAATCACATTCAGAATTCGCATCCCAAGAGGCCCATCCTGTAATTTTCTGCCGTTTCCTTCGTGGACGCCTGAGGTGCATGCTGATGTACTAGTTTATTTACAGATGTGTCAGTGAGATCGCTTGTTTGGATTCCTGTGAGAGGAGATTTTATGTGCTTGTTTACCACCCATCACTCTGTGCTGTAATTGTGAACACGTTGAGTGAAAGATGCGTTTCAGAGTGAACACGGTCATCTTCTCTTCAGGATTGCATGTAAACACAGAAGGGGTTGCGCATCTGGCCCGGGACAAACAAATGCCTGTTGCATGTGAATGCAAACACCTGTTTTATATGAGAGACAGCCAGCAGCCATCTCTCTCTTATAAAGCATCAAAGATCCAAATGTGGATCTGATAAGCATTTCTAATCAAACACTAAACACCAGCAGGGCAAATCTCAAGTTATGTAAAACACGCACAGATGCTCGAATTAAGAGCGTCTGATGCACACTTGCATTTGTTTACCTCGATTTGCAAGATTTCAGATTTTGTCGCATTGTCAAAAATGATTTAGTAATGCACTTTTGTGGCCAGTGTATTGCTTTGCTTTTGACTCATTGCTTCTAGAATCCCTCAAGGAGAATTTGTTGAAATTCTTGTGGTAAAATCTATGGAATTTAATGAGCGGTTTATCAGTCTGTCTCTCATGCGAGTCATTTATTGAATAGAGTGGAGATTGAAAAGCATGTCAGAAGTGAGGTGATGGATTGAGCTGTGACATTTTCTGTCAGACAGTAAAGGTGAGGTATAGAAACATCAGTATGGATGTGATGGAGAGGAAGTGCACTGGGACTCGCATATAAATCATGTTGCCAAAATGTGAATCTCGTTCTTATTCAGTAATCGTCATTCTCAGCATCTCTGCTCTAGATTATGTCATGCGGTCCTGCAGGCGGCATACGGGTCTGACCCAGATACACGACCTGAACCGACTGCTCCACATAACACACCTCAAGGAAACGCCACGGTCACTAGCTAAAGAGATTAAGTTAGATGTTTGCTAAACTTTACTGTTTGATTAGAACAGTCTTGTATACTGTCATTCAAAATTTTAGGATCAGTACGTTTCTAATGTTTTTTTAAAAAAGTGTTCTTATGTTCATCAAGTAAGAAATCTAAAATATTATAATTTTTTGAAATATTATTACAATTTAAAATAACTGTTTTCTATTTTATTATACTTTAAATTTTCATTTATTTCTGTCAGAGTTGATTTTTCACTATCACTACTCCAGTCTTCAGTGTTACATCATTGCTGAATAAAAGTATTAACTTCTTAAAAAAAAGATGAAAAAAGATAAAAGAAAAAAATACTGACCCTAAAGCTGCATTTTTTTAAAATAAAAAAACAGTGAAAACTGTAATATTGTGAAATATTATAACAATTTAAAATAACGGTTTTCTATGATGCAAAGATTTATTTTTTAGCATCATCATCCAGTCTTCAGTGTCACGTCCTTGCTGAATAAAAGTATTAATTTCTTAAACAAACAAAAAAATACTGACTCCAAGTCAAATAAAAAAAGCTGTAAAATATAGTGATATTTTGAAATATTATTACAATTTAAAATAACTGTTTTCTTTTTTTAATATACTTTAAAATTTAATTTATTTCTGTGATGCAAAGCTGAATTTTCAGCATCATTACTCCAGTCTTGAGTGTCACATCCTTGCTGAATAAAGTATTAATTTCTTTTAAAAAAAAAAAAAAATACTGACTCCAATGCTGCATTTTTAAAAAATAAACATACAGTAAAACTGTAATATTGTGAAATATTATTACAATTTAAAATAACTGTTTTCTATTTTAATATACTTTAAAATGTAATTTATTCCTGTGATGCAGAGCTGAATTTTCAGCATCATTACTCTAGTCTTCAGTGTCACATCCTTGCTGAAAAAGTATTTATTTATTTTAAAAAAATACTGACTCAAAGGCTGCATTAAAAAAAATACAGTAAAATACTGTAATATTGTTGCAATTTAAAATACTTGTTTTCAGTTTTAATATGCTTAAAAAATTAAAGTTAATTAATTAATTTATTTTTTTGTAAAATAAAAATACAGTAATAACTGAAATATTGTGAAATAGTATTACAATTCAAAAAAACGGTTTTCTGTTTTAATATACTTAAAATTTTGATTTATTTCTGTGATTCCATGCTAAATTTTCAGCATCATTACTCCAGTCTTTAGTGACACATCCTTGCTGAATAAAAGTATTAATTTACTTTACAAAGAAAAAGAAAAAGAAACACGGACTCAAAAATACAGTAAAATACTGTAATATTGTGAAATATTATCACAGTTTAATGTAGCAGTTTATATTTTTATATACTTTAAAGTGTATTTTATTTCTGTAATGCAAAGCTGAATTTTCAGCATCATTACTTAAGGTTTCATGTCACATCCTTGCTGAACAAAAGCATTAATGTCTTTGAAAATAAATAAATTAAAATGACCCCAAACTTTTGAAAGGTAGTGTATATTGTTACAAAAGAGTTCTAAAAGATTTTAAAAATATGTCTATATAGCTATATAGTTAGTTATTGTAGTACATCACATTAAACAAAATTAAAATGAGAAATGTTTCTTTGTCAACTACTATACAGTACATTCAGTTTATAAATAAATGGTAAAACACACAGTGTGATTTTTTTTTTTGGTGGGCAAAATAGTTGCAGTTATGCAATTATTTTATTGTTGAACACTTTACATGCATTACCTTTTACGATGGGTCATATTTGGTAATCTGGTGTGCTTTTCTCTTAACTATTTCTCTCACAAATTCTCTCATTCTTCCACGCTTCATTAATGAGATGCAGTTAAATCCTGGATGAATATTTCAGTTTAGGTGTGGGTGGAAAACAAATGTGCAAACACTGGAAGAAGTGTGCTGATTTTGACTCTGACTGCTGATAAATCTCCCTGTTTTGCATGAACTCAATGTGCAAGCATCGGCGCTTCGTCTTTAGCATTACAAACATGTTCAGCCGCGTTAAACCAACACCCTGCCCATCGCCGAATCAATTAACCAGCGTGAAAACAAGCATCCGTGGTCCAAAAATGATTTCCATTTCAAATCAGACCGATATTCTGTGCCATTTGCTGAAACTAATTGCTGAAACTAATTCTTTTATAATATTCAAAATTTATCCCTTACATGCAGTGGAAGTTCCTCGGGGGAATTTGGCATGTTTGCTGGCAGTGAAATTTATTTATTTATTCATATTAAGCAGGAATTACTGGAGTAGGTAGGAGGCAAAAACTCCAATTACAGCAATCAAACTGAGCGAGGGACGTGTAGAAACATGTGAATTTAGATTAAAATCCAGATCCGGAGGGACATTCATTCATGTCATTCACATTCCAGAACTGAAGTGATTGTAAATCTGTCGCTTTAATTAAAGTTGCAGAGAACGCTGGTGTTATTGTCCAGGGCTTTAGTGAATACAGTATTGACTTCTGTTAATTTTGCATATGTGTGTTATGAGCTCAAAAGGGAGCTTTTTTTGTGAAGTCTTTTATAGTCAGACTGAATAGCTGTGATTTACTGAGCTGATGGGTTTTAAATATTCAGTAAGAATGTGATTTGTGTCACGGTGATCTGTTAACGGCTTTATAATAAGAACTAACTACAGTCCTATTTATCTCCATTTTGTTGTCTGATTATTGATGCCTGCTCATTACGGTTAGGAATTTAAACAAAACCTTAATATACATATTAAACTAAGCTTATCTAAGTATTAAAGTTTTGGCATGTAGTGTGTACATTATATATCAAATTATGCCAATGGTTTTGAAAAGGAGTGCTATTGCAGAAAAAGGTGTGTGCTATTTATAGAAAAAATATTATTTAGAAAATTATATTATGTTATATTATATTATATTATATCATATTATATCATATTGACATGTAGCTTTTGCATGCTATTTTTCTAGTTATGTTGTTTAAGGGTGTATGCTATTTATAGAAAAATATTTTTATTTGTAAATTTCTAAAAAAAAAAAAAAAAAGTTAAATAATAGTAATAATAATAATAATAAATATTATTAAACAATAGGTTTTAAATAATAAAATAGGTGCTCTATTGTTATAACTTTTTATAGAACTTTTTGTAGAAATTTACAAATACTATTTTTCTATAAATAGCACAAACTTAAAAAAAAATCTGCATAATTGTAAATATAACTTATGTAAAAGATACATGTCAGAGTTTAATAATTATATTATATTATAATGTTATGTTATATTATATTATATCATATTATATTATATTACATTACATTACATTATTATAAGTAATAAGTATTCAACTTTGGCATGTAGCTTTTACATAAATTGTATTTCCAGTTATGCAGATTTTAAAATAGGTTTATGCTATTTATTAAAAAAAATATTATTTGTACATTTCTTAAAAAAAAAAAAGATTATTATTATTATTATTATTTTATAACAATTCTCTTAAATAATGACATGGGTGCTCTAATAATATAACATAAAATAATATAATATAATATAATAAAATATAATATGTATAATAATTATTCAACTTTGACATACCTTTTACATAAATTATATTCATGCATATTTTTACAAAGTTTGTGCTATTTATAGAAAAATATTTGTAAATTAAAAAAAAGTTATAATAATATTAATAATAATTATTGTTATTATTATTATTATTATTATTATTATTATTATTATTATTATATCAGACATATAAAAAACTCCATCATTTAAAATGGGTGTAATTATTTGAAATAGTTTTAAATGGGTTGCATATGGACCCTCAACTCACAAGAGTAAGTTGTCATCAGCATCGTAAATCCTCAAAAGTTATGTTTAAATATATTTTTTTAATTATGTGCATTTATAACACTATACTTTGTATTATGTCACCTTTGCATCAGTTTACAAAAAAAAAGTTAAGGCTAATGTGGGGGTGTTTTTAATGCAGTGTCTATGGGAGGGACGGTAAATTTGACATTGTTAATTGATAATTTCAAACTCTCAATTCTTTTTTTTTTTTTTTTTGAAAGTTGTGAAAACACTTGTGGAGTTTTTCTTTTGCTATTTGTCCATAGGGTCTATAATAATAATAATAATAATAGTAATAATGCATAGAAACACAAGAAATGCTCAGGACATGTTAGAAACCATATAGCAAAACCCTGGCAACCACTCACGATACTCTCACATTGAGTCAATGACATTTTCATGGTCAAGCACCGCTCATTCCTTCATAAAATGTGAAAATCTAGTTCTTTGACAACAGATGTGATATCATCTGCTACTCTGCATTGCCTTGTTTGCCCTTCATTCACAGCTGTTGTATTAAGCATCATTAATATTTTATATGTCCTCTATTTTGTTTTATTTGTCTGTATTTTATAATGGCCCGTTGTGCTCAGCCAAGTTATCTGAGGTACCAAATCACAGGAACTTAGAGGTCCATCTGTGCATGACAGATCCCAAATGAGGCAGCATATATCAGGGCAGAATTAATACATAATGGAGGAGCCCTTCATGACATCACCAGCAGACAAACATGTCCATGAGCTGAAAGATTTAATTGTTAGTTGTTAATGACCAAGATGAGCCTTCTAGAAGCAATTGTATAAAGCTTGTATATATTTGGATACAATTGTGTAAAGCTGTATACATCATAAAGGCATTCTCTTTGCATTGTAATTGACTTCTTAATTTTGATATTTGAAACATGCTCATTCTGTCAAGCTGTATGTATTGTCAAAAGCAGTTTGTAGTAGTACCTTAAAATTTGTGACTATACATAATAAAGCTGTTCTTTTTGCATTATTCATTTGTAAAAGTGCTGTGTAATTAGGTTTAGGAACCAAGAATCACTTATTTTATTTCCAACTCCTTTCCAACAAATGACTCTTATGTTCTTTTGTAGTTAATCAAAAACATACAGTACAACACTTGTAGTCTGACTCCTGAACAAATGACTCAGATGAAATGGTTCTTTTTAGTTAATCAGAAACACATATGTGTAGTTGGACTTCTGAACAAATGACTCTGGTGAACCATTTCTTTTCAGTGAATCAAAAACATACAGTAAAACATGTGTGGTCTGACTCTTGAACAAGTGACTCTAATGAATGGTTCTTTTTAGTGAATCAGAAACACACCGAAACGTGTAGTCTAACTCCTAAACAAATGTCTCTACTGAAACTGTTCCTTTTAGTGAATCAAAAACATGCAGTAAAACACATGTAGTCCAACTCCTGAACAAGTGACTGTTAAACTGGTTCTTTGTAGTTAATCAGAAACATACTGTACAACGTGTTGTCCGACTTCTGAACAAATGACTCTTATGAACCGGTTCATTTTAGTGAATCAAAAACATGCAGTAAAACACGTGTATTCTGACTCTTGAACAAATGACTCTTATGAATCTGTTCTTTATAGTGCATCAAAAACATTCAGTAAAACTCTGACTCCTGAACAAATCTTTCTTATAAAACCTTACTTTTTAGTTCATCAGAAACATACAGTACAAAATATGTAGTCTTGACTTCTGAACAAATGACTGTTATGAACAGGTTCTTTTCAGTTAATCAGAAACATACAGTACAAAATGTGTAGTTCAACTTCTGAACAAATGACTCTTATGAACCATTTCTATTCAGTGAATCAAAAACATGCAGTGAAACATGTGTAGTCCGACGCCTGAACAAGTGACTCTAATGAACGTTTCTTTTTAGTGAATCAGAAACACACAGTGAAACGTGTAGTCTAACTCCTAAACAAATGACTCTAATGAAACTGTTCCTTTTAGTGAATTAAAAACATACAATACAACATGTGTTGTCCGACTTCTGAACAAATGACTCTTATGAACCGGTTCTTTTCCATTAATCAGAAACGTACAGTACAAAATGTGTAGTCTGACTCCTGAACAAATGAACCAATTATTTTCAGTGAATCAAAATCGTATTGTGTGACCAGAGTTGCCTGACTTTTGAACTTTTTAGTGATTCAGAAACATAGATCAAGACCAATTTTGTTTGATTCCAAAATGAATGATTCTAAAGCCTTCATTAAATGTAAAAATTGGATCAGTGGAGCTACTGACTAGTTGTTGGGTTGTTCAAAGCACAGTGTGTAAAGACACACATTATGCATTGTATCAGTGGTAATTTATATGAATGAATGAGTATAATGTTTGTTTATGTGTGTGTGTGTGTATATATATTTAGTAGGCCTGTTGTTGCTTTTTATATTATTGAAAGACAAATTTCTGAAAAATATTAACAGTTTGCATTGTGTATTATTTCTCTTTTCTTTTCTTTTTCTTTTCTTTTTAGTAGGTCTTTGTCCTTCGCTCATATTTTAAAATGAGTATTAAACACGGGACTTGGCTCATACTGGCTTAGATGGGATTTGGCCATTAAACTGGAATGAGTCATGCTTTATTCAGCATCCTTCCCAGCAGCTCCAGTCAGCAGATTTGCAAGGAATCTTAACCTTTTCCCCCCAGTTTCACTCCGAGAGTCATATATGGATTAAGAGTAAAGGAAAGATGATTTGTTAGATGACATCTCTCCTCTATCATTGCTCTGCAGATGCTGTCATTGAACATATGTTTCAGTTCTGACATTAAAGGAACAGAGGTCAGAGGTCACACTGACAGGGCTCTGGGTGGTCTGGCCCTGGCACTTAATAAGAGAACCCCATCGTTGCTCCGCTCCTGTCGTCTTTTCGTTGCACCCACCAGTGACCCCAGTGACCTGAGGGTAATGTCTGGGTGTATGATTGTTTTCTGTCAGTCTGACTGTCATTTCACTTCAGGCTCTTTAGCTTTAACCCCCTGGGGTCGACGATCACGCCGGCGTGATTAGCTCACATTTTTTAAGATCAGTGCAAAAGACACTAAAAATACTCCGTCAATTTTGGTCACACAAATAAGTGTTATACATCATTAGAAACCATTAAGTGTATACTTTTTTTGAGCACACTCACAATAAAAACTGAACTATGTGCTGCTTTAAATTAAAGAAAATAAACAGGGTGCTTTCTCAGTCTTCACTGTCTCCGCGAACGGCTTTTAGAAATGCGTCAATAAAATGAACCTGAACTCAGTGTATACTCGACACACAGACAGGAGAGATATATCTATAGAAAGCTTGATATCTCTACTTTTAAATAAATCAAGTCTTATCAAAAACAAATATTCTGTGCTAAAGTAATCCGCGTGAAACCAACATGATGCCTAGTTTTTCCCTCAGAGCTAATTATTTTTAATGCGATCACGCCCACGAGCTGCTTTTGCTTTTGATATGATAAATAGCCACGTGCGCAGCGCCTAGTGTTAGCGCCCACATCATCGTAAACAAAACTTGACAATTCATCAAGTTCATCTTGGCTACTGTTCGTTTCTGGAAGAAGACGCGCTGAGAGAAACAGCAGAATTTACCTTCAGGAAAAAAAAAAAGACGCGCTGAGAGGAAAAACACAGAATTCACCTCAGATGAAGAACAACACGACGCGCAGCTGATCCAGAGGAAGAGATCAGTCTGATGAGTAAGTGATGTTTCTTTTTTGCGTTAGTTAACGTTTTATTTTGACATAAGTTTGAACACATTTACTAGCTTGGGTTTTCCTAAACTATGATTCCTGGCTAAAATGTTTGAAATCGAGTGAAACATTTTGAAAATGAAAGTAGATAATTGTATCTAAATTTCTTACGACGCGATGAAGTTTTCATGTTCTATATAATATAAAACAAAATACGATATAAAAGTAATATGAGTGTACACTGTAACATGATGAATGCTACGAGTCGAAGTATGTCTAGATCATGTTTTTGATGTCTAGATCAAAAAGAGTTTTATAAGGTGCCAAACCATCATTTGTTTCTCAGATATAAAATGTCCTTTTTACATAATACAAAGTTGGCATGAATCTGTGACTACAAGATCGTTATATACAGATTCTTCTGATATTAACATGCTCAGAGGTGTTTTTTGTTTTTCTTTTTTAGTGATCTGATACCTGCACCACAGATGAATATTGCTGATTTTTACTGGAGTCTCTTCAAACTTCTGAGAGCGCTGTACCAACATCAAATATTATTCTTCACTGATTTTCAGTAACATAAGCTCTGTGACTGTTTTTTTTTTTTATTATTATTTTTTTTATTATTATCTTGAATCCATGGAAAGAAGCAGCAAACACTTATATAAATATCAGGTATGGTTTACTAGTTTGACTTGCTGAACAGGAATGACACAAGGTCTGTTCACATGTCTGTGGTTAGATCAGTGAGTACAATAATAATCTTTGACCATCATTATGTATGTTTTGATTATATTGTGTTGTAAATAAAATACAAACGACCAAAACCCCCCAGTATCTTACTTTCCTCTTATTCTTTGTTACCTGCCTCATATTGACAGTCACAGTGATGGGCCATTAGAGGAGGGCCTTTTGTCTCTCAGGTGTGAATCACTAAATATTCATGGCCGTTATCCCTCCCTCGCATACGGCTTTCTATCACAAAACATGTCTTAGAAAATTTACATCAATATATTGTTTTCTGTGAAAGAGTAAGCACGGTCATTTTCACATCATTTTGAAGTAAATATTCTAGCCTACAAGAGTGATTACTCAAAAGCCTTCCTCAGGACTATTCAGTATGAGTTTTATGGCCTTATTTCAGCTACATTTATTTTCCTAAAACTTACTAACCACGCATAATATTTTTTTTCTAAAAAATGCAAACACGTACATCCATCTTGTTCACATATTATTGTAGCACTGTTTGTGCTGAATACAAAAAAATTATATGCTGGCCAGTAGTATGTTATAAGTAGTTGAAATAAGCACAAATGTCAGGGCATGTCTAAACATCTAAAGGGCCCCAAAATCACCTCAGACCCCAGAGGGTTAAGCTCAGTTGTTGGACAAATGACCAAAGTCATGCTGAAAATCCATGTGTCTCTCATTCAATGTGCATCCTTGATAATCAGAGTTATCAGAGTTTATTTCCCGTTAGGTTAGTCTTGCAGAACATAAAGACAAAAACCTGGAAACCTTTATCATAACATGACAGATGGTTTATATAGAGCTCTGAGTCTGCAGACTTGAGACTAAACCATGAGTATCCCGAAAGTTTAGTCATTATGTTGCTGGGAACATGAAGGTCATTTTGTGTTGCAACCTCAGACAATACTAAGAGATTTACAACTGTTCCCAAAAGCTCACTTTCTGCTATTGCTGTCTTAATTGTTTTGCCATAAAATAATCCTTCAACAAGTCTTTTATACTAGGGAAGATACATTTCAGTAAAAATTAATATTGTTAAGTTCAGCCAAGAATCAATCTGTCCATCCATCTTTCCATCCATCCATCCAGCCGTTGTTCAAAAATCCATCCATGCACCCATCTATCCATCTATCTATCCATCCATCCATCCTTCCATCCTTCCTTCCTTCCTTCCATCCTTCCATCCACCCATTCATCCATTCATCCATCCATCCATCCATCCATTCATCCATCCGCTGTTCAAAAATCCATCCATCCATCCATCTGCTGTTCAAAAATCCATCCATCCATCCATCCATCCAATCTTTCCGCTTTAAAAAATCCATCCATCCGCTTTAAAAAATCCTTTCACTCCATCCATTCATCTCAGGTCATCATCATCCATTCATCCATCCTTTGTTCAAAAGTATGTCCGTCCCATCCAAAATCCATCCATCCATCCATCCAAAATCCATCCATCCATCCATCCATTCATCCATCCGCTGTTTAAAAATCCATCCATTCATCCATTCAATCATTCCGCTTTACAAAAAATCCATCCATCCATCTATCCGCAAAAATCCATTCACCCATCCATCCATCCATCCATCCATTGTTCAAAAATCCATTCATCCATCCATCCATCCATTCATCCATCCTTTGTTCAAAAGTCCGTCCGTCTGTCCATCCAAAAATCCTTTCCTTCAAAAATCCTTCCTTCTATCCATCCTTCCATCTATTTCATTCGCTGTTCAAAAATCCATCCATTCTTTTATTCTGTGAGAACAATTAAAAATGATCCATTCAATTAATGCTATTTTTTTATTTTGTTCATCAAAGAATCCTGAAAAAATGTATCACTGTTTCTACATAAATATTAAGCAGCACAAGTGTTTTCAATGTTGAAAAAAATATAGTAAAAATGTTTCTTGAGCACCAAATCAGTATATTAGAACAATTTCTGAAGGATCATGTGATTTCTGAAGGCTTAATGAGCAAAAGACACTGTAAGAAGATTTCAGTAACTTTTTTTAATCTTCAAAGAACCAGACAGTCAACTCGAAACTCCATAAAAGAAAGAGAAAGAAATCAAAACTGAAAAGAAGAACCTATAAAGAACCTTTATTTTTCAGTCTGTGCTGATTCTATAAACCCCTTCTTTGGAGCCTTTCTAATGGAACTGTTCTAATTGGAATCTTTATTTTGAGTGGCTTCTGCAGTGTTGGTGTAGTGCTGTTTGTCAGTTACTCAATGTGCAACCACAGTTAATTGACTTCCGATTCACACGGAGATCTAAATTAAAACTGTGAAACATACAAACTGCACCAACAGGGGGCAGCGTGCTTTTAAATATCTATATCTTATACATACAGTTTGCACATAAACAATTGCATATAACATTTGTTTTGTATGTTGGAGCTCTTGGCCTTGAAAGAAGGGACATAACTGCATTTATGTCCTCTAGCTATTGCTGGGACACTGAGAGTCCTGCTTCACAGAACACGCTGAATAGAGTAGTAAAGCCTCTTACTTCTAAACATGTATAGTGTACATGTTGTTTAGTCTTCACATAAATACAGTAAAAAGTGTTTAGAAATTGTCCATTGGAGTGTGATTGTACGTGTTAATAGAGATTTTGTGTGTTTGTGGGAGCCACAAGGATAGTAAAAGCCGAAATGAGCTACAGTGGGACTAGCCAAAGATTCCCGTGAGGGAAAACGGCTTAATGGACACATTAAATGGTGTATAAACACTAAAAGGTTTGTGCTAAAAGAGTAGTTCACCCAAAAATAAAATTTACTCTCAGGCTATCCAAGATGAAGAAGATTTTGTTTCTTAACAAGAAATAATCTTATAACGAGAAATAATGTCATTACATAACTTGCTCAGCAATGGATCCTCGGCAGTGAATGGGTGCCGTCAAAACGAGAGTCCAAACAGCAGATAAAAACATAGAAACTCTCAACTTTTCACTTCACAAGACATTAATTGATGGACTAGAGTCATGTGGATTATGTTTTCATCAGCTGTTTGGTCTCTCATTCTAACGGCACCCATTCACTGCAAAGGATCCACTGGTAAGCAACTTTGTTCTGATGAGAACAGCCTGAGGTTGAGTAAATCTTTAGCAAATGTTTGTTTGCAGGTGAACTATTTCTTTAAGGTTAGGTTGAGGAGATAGAAAAAAGCATTAGCTTAGAATAAAACAGCAGAAGTCAATGAAAAGTCCACATTATGATAGAAAAACAAACGTGTGCATGTGTGTGATGGGCTTCAGTCTAGAGGAGGATGTGGGTTATTGGAAGGAGAGTCAGTAAAATGGTCCATTACTATTCTGAGCACTGTGTGTGTGCGCATCAGTGCCTTTCAAGGAGGCTGACACACGCCTGGTAATGCGAAACACATTTTAAAATAGGATATTCAAAATCTCTCCAACTGTTCCTGATATTTAATCTCAGATTATGCTTCTTGTAATTTATTGCGTATATATACCATCAACAATTTGTGCCCAAGTGCATTGGTTTTAATTGCCAATCACACTGGTAAAATTTTGTTTACATCAACAACACCATCACATTAACAGCTGACAATCATATCCAAAGTATCTTTCTCTAATGTACTCTAAGTTACATTTACAGCATCCTTTTTCGCCCCATGCTCAATCAGTTGCTGTATCCCGCTGATATGGAGCAGTAAGCAGCAGTTATTGAACTATGACAGAGTTTAATTGTGTCTTCCTGCAGCAGACACACTCTACAGGCTCTACAGCTGCATCACCTCTCTGAAACGCCCACTCAATTCCTCATCCTGACCGGACCGTAACCCTGCAATACGCACCACATAGGTATTGTGCTGCAATCACACCTCTTTCCCACTGCAGGGAAAGATAGGAATGGAGCGAGACAAATATTTATTCAGGTGCAAGACAGTCTTCCGAGACCCCTTGGGAATGGTGCACAAGCCTTAAAGGCAACATAAATTCAGAATTTACTTTCCGAATAAATGTGCCAGGTTTTATTGTGCATGTTTTTTTTTGCTATGGCTAACTTACCTTGACTTTGAAATGGCTTTTAAATATTTTTGCAGTATTACTGTTTTAGTGAATTTTTGATCAAATAAATTAAACCTTCTTGTGCATAATAGACATAAAAATATCCAAAACTGTTCATAATTGCTAATCATCAGGTATTTATTTTATTTTATGTAAAATAGTCTCTTATGCTCACCAAAGCTGTTTGTTTGGTCAAAAATACAGTAAAAACTGTAATATTTTTAAATATTATTTCAATTTAAAGTAACTATTTTCTATTTTAATATATTTAAAAATGTAATTAATTCCTGTGATCAAAGCATGTGCTTATTATTTTATTTTATTATTTTTAATTTAGTGGTATTGGAAAATATTGCATATTAATTATTGCTCGTGCTCATTTTTTTTCTGTTGTATTTATTTATTTATTTTTTTAATTTATTTTGTGTGTGTATCTTTTTAGATATATATGCCAGGCTGATATTGCATGCATTTTATTTGCTATTATTAAGTGGTATTTAATGCATCTTCTACCCTGCTCTCTAGATATCAGTATTGGCTATACTGAAAACACTTGGAGATTTGTCATATTATGGAAGTTAATTGCTTGCTAAATCCAATGTCATGCCTTTTTAGTGCCTTTAGATTATTATTATTATTATTATTATTATTATTATATATATGTATATATGCATATATATGTATTCAGTGAATAACAGCAAATTTAATTTTGTATTAAAGTTCTGCATATACTAATACATTTTTACCATTGTATTATTAAATTACTAATAAACATTACTGTTAATTATTTATTTATTTATTTATTTTAAAATGTAATGTATTCCTATGATGCAAATCTGAATTTTCTTCAGCAATTGCATTTTTAGCACTTTTTTTAAATTATTTTATTATTTATTATTAAAAATTAGTTTATTATCATATATAATAAACATTAATGTATTTTGATTATTATTATTTTATTTTTTTTAATTAAAAATGTAATTTATTCCTGTGATGCAAAGCTGGATTTTCTTCAGCAATTACTTCAGCATTTATTTGAAATAGAAATCTTTTGTAGCATATATTTACAGTCACTTTTGATCAATTTAAAGCATCCTTAGTCAAAAACAATATTAATTTCTTTAAAACAATTACCTTACTGACCCCAAACTTGTAGGTGGTACTGTATGATAACCAAAAGCTGTAAAAATGGCTTTTCATTGTGAGTTCATGATACCTCATGCATTAACTCATTAAAAAACCAGAAAAATCAGATTTGAACCCTATTGTAAAGTGTTAGTGATGTTTGACTATTATAAATGGATGATGTTTTGTTCTGTTCTGTTCTGTTCACCTCTTTCTGCTGTAGGACAGCAGTTTTGTCCCTAAGAGCACAGGGAGAGTATTGATGAATTAGTGCCGTGCTCTGCTCAAAGCAAAGCAAACGCTAATGGATGAGCTGTCCGCTCTGCTGTACTCGAATGTCACTCTAAGGTGACTGGTGGTTCCTGCGTGGTCTTCAGGGCATGGTCTCTCAATCTGTTCAACATCTGGACACCACTATGAGTTTTGGAAGTATTTCTGATAGACTTGCCTTGGTCTGAAATCGATCAGTTCACCTTGATACTTTATTCAATATTCCTCTTTTTTTGTGTCACAGGAGAAAAAAAGATTTGGAATGACAGAATGGTGACAGAATGTTCATTTTTGGATGAACTGTCCCTTTAAGAAAAATCTTATTTCAAATGTGAAGGCAAGTGGATATCATCATTTCATTCTCCCATGTGTTCTCTCTAAGGACCCCGTGGTAACGTTTCATTTAATCCTCACTTTAAGTGTTGATCATCTCTGGTATCGCTTAGATTGCCAGATACTTTACATGATCTCAATTAAAGTTCAGAGTCAGGCACCAATCGATCAAACACACACACGCATGAGCTTCTATAGAGAAATTTTTATTAAGCTTGTACCTCAGCACTGTAATCATGCGTTTTAATATCTCTTGTCCTTGCAATGACACACACGTACAGTATTATAGTCTCACTTCCCATCATCCTAAGCAGTTTCTCACACACATCTCTGTTCGGACCCCCGCAGTGCTCTCAGCTCTGCGTTGCCGTTTCACACCACGTTTCCTTTTTTCTCACCCTCAACTCTATACCCGTAATAAGATAATTAGTGATTTATGGTCGCCTTGCTTTGTTTGCTCGATTTTGACGCTTCGGGCTGAGGGAGTTGAGATTTTTTGGCAGCATTCTGAGTTAATTAATTATCTTTTGACGTTTTTCCTTTGTAACGAGCCATTACTGTAATGTGCTGAAGTGAGAGTGGAGAGTGTATTTAATGACTGTGTGGCTGTTGCTTTATACCGCATTTCCTCTTAATTTAGAGCATCTGAAGCTAGAGTAAGTGGGTATACAGTCTGGAAATGGGTTTTTCAGAGCTGATCTGAGCGAGACTATCTATCTGTCTATCTATTTATCATCGTTCTGTCTGTTGTTCTAGCTATCTATCTAGCATTCGTTCTATCATTATATTCTATCTGTCGTTTTAGCTATCATTCTATAGTTCTATCTATTGTTCTGTCATTCTATCTTTCTGTCATTCTATCGCTCTAATGTTCTGTCTATTGTTCTGTCTGTCATTCTGTTGTTCTATCTTTCATTCTATCTATCGTTCTATCATTCTGTAATTCTATCTATCGTTCTATCATTCTAAAGTTCTATCTATCGTTCTATCATTCTATTTGTTGTTCTGTCGTTCTGTTGCTCTGTAGTTCTATCTATCTATCGTTCTATCATTCTATCTGTCGTTCTATCTATCAGTCTATCATTCTACAGTTCTATCTATTATTCTATCTGTCGTTCTATCTATTGGTCTATTGTGCTATAGTTCTGTCTATTGTTCTATCATTCTATCTATCTATCGCTTTGTCGTTCTATCATTCTATCTATCATTCTATCTATTGTTCAGTTGTTCTATCTGTCGTTCTTTCTGTCTATCTATTTGTCTGTCTGTCTATCTATCTATCTATCTATCTATTTATCCTTCTATCGTTCTGTCGTTCTGTTATTCTATCTATCATTCTATCTATTGTTCAGTTGTTCTATCTGTCGTTCTTCTGTCTGTCTGTCTGTATCTGTCTGTCTGTTCTATCATTCTATCTGTTTCTATTGTTCTATCGTTCTATCTGTCATTTTATCTGTCGGTCAATCATTCTATAGTTCTATCTATCTGTTGTTCTGTCGTTCTATGATTCTGTCTAGCATTCTATCTATTGTTCAGTTGTTCTATCTGTCGTTCTTTCTATCTATCTATTGTTCTGTCGTTCTGTCGTTCTATGATTCTGTCTATCATTCTATCTATTGTTCAGTTGTTCTATCTATCGTTCTTTCTATTTCTCTCCATCTATCTGTCTATCTATCTACCGTTCTATCACTCTATCTGTCGTTCTATCTATCGTTTTATCATTCTGTCATTTTATCTATCAGTCAATCATTCTATCTATCTATCTATCTATCTGTCTATCTGTAGAGTAGTCTAAAGCTGTAATATATTAATATTAGAATACATTATCATCAAAAAAAAAATACACTTTACCTGTAAATTCTGATTTTTTTTTTTCTTTCCTTCTTTCCTTTCTTTCAGTAGAGTTTCAGTTTGCTCCTACTGTAGACAGCACAGTTTAGACATACAAAATAATACAATACGAACAGCAAATATTGAACAGAGTGAAACCGCAGGATGAGATTAATTTCATCTGTTGTTCTGGCCATATTCCACAAGATGTGTTTGATATCAAAATATTCAAGTGTTGACGTGATAAAAATTCATTTAGTTGATTTTGAGCTGGATGTTAGGTTAGGCTTTTATTTTAATATGTCCTGCAGCATGGTTCTTCCATAATGAGCTGTGTGAAGCTCTCAGTGTTTGTTTATGTGCGCGTGTATGAAGTGTTTATCCTCGGTCATCCTTTTCCCATGTCTAGGGTGTGTGTTTGCTTGCGTCAGTGATCTGTGTGTAGTGCCCTCTGTTTGACGGGCCCATAGCGCTGTGACAGATGCCAGCTGTGTTTCTGAGGAGAAGCTGAACACTGGCCTGCTGTTACTGTCAGATCCAGCACCGCTCACAACCTTAACCCCACTGACAGACAGTGAGAATGCCACACAATTATGTATTACATGCATTTGTAGGATATGAGTTAATGTAACTTGTGAGGACAGCACTGTTTTTAATCATATTTTTGCCTCTTTGCAAAGGCATCCATCTATCCATCTATCTATCTGTCAACCCATCTATCGTTCGTTTGTTTTGTCTATCGATCATTCTGTCGTTTGTTCTGTCTATTGTTCGTTCTATCTTTTTATCTATCTGCCGTTCTATTAATCATTCTGACTTTCTTTTATTTTATCACTCTTTCTTTCTGTGTATCTATCTATCGTTCATGCATTCTTCTATTGTTGGTTCATTTGTTCTATCATTCGTATGTTCTGTCGGTTGCTCTATCTATCGTTCTATCACCAGATAGCTGAAATGATAGAATAAACAACAGAGCGAACGACAGATAGAACAATAGAACGATAGATGGAAAGATGATAGATAAATGATAGATAGAATGAAAGAGTGATAGATGGAATGAAAGAGCGATAGAACGAAAGAATGATAGATAGTACGCCAGATAGATAAAAAGACAGAACTAACAATAGACAGAATGAACGATAGAAAAATAGATAGAACTGTGGAATGATAGATTATCTGTCTGGCATTCTATGTATCTGTCTATCTGTCGTTCTAGTGTTCTAGCGTTCTGTCATTCGGCTGTTCTATCGCTCGTTCTATCATCATTTTATCTATCTGGCATTCTATTTATCTATCATTCTATCATTCTTTCATTATATTGCTTTCTACATTCTATATCTATCTATCTATCTATCTGTCTATCTATCTATCATAATCTATCTATTATCGATCTATCAATAATATCTATTATTAATCTGTTTTATTATTGTCTATCATTTTGTCTGTCAGATGTAACTTACAATTTAATATCTGAAAAAAAAAAAATTAAAAAAATATAATATATATATATATATATATATAAAATATTGAATATATATATATATATATATATATAAAATATTGAATATATAAATTCAAAAGTTTGGGGTCAGTAATTATTTATATTTATATATATATATATATATATATATATATATATATAAAATATTTAATATATAAATTCAAAAGTTTGGGGTCAGTAATTATTTTTTAAATAAATTATTTTAATGTATTAAAAGTGACCTTAAACTATTTCTGTTTCAAATGAGTGCTTTTCTTTTGGACAAAAATTACATGCATATTAAAGCACAAAAAAGACTTTTAAATGTTTTGGATGCTATGCACAGTAGCTGTTATATCACATACTGTACAACGTGCATGTTCAAAATTACATGCAACTCTATAGTAATTGATGCATTCAGTTTTATTTCTGACAGTTGCTCATATAACAGCATGTAATTGCTCCATCAAATTAATTGTAACCCTAAGTCATGTAATTTTCTTTGTTAAAGACTGTTTTTGTCCTGTAAGATGCCAATTTCCTATTTCTGTTCTTTTGTACATGTTCTGAATTAATCTCTCAATTTACCAATCCAATAACAGCTTTAACCCTCTTTGCCCTGACCTTGTCTGAATGGGTTAAAAGAAATTACAGCCCACCACAGAGGGAAAAAAAAAAAGTAATATACAGTATAAATGAATTAAATATTAGAATAAAAATAAAAAAAAAGGTTTATGTAGCAAGCACTATCATAGGCCTAATTGTAGTTTACAAATCAACTATATTTTTGTGTGAACTTTATGTTTTACATGTAAAAATCTCTTTGTGTTGTGAAGTTCAGTATGAGGTTTGTGGTGCATATCCGGGGAACAAGAAATGAGGTGACAGACAGTGATGTAACTCTGCTCTGTGGTTACAGGTGTCTGAAGGGAATCACATCAGCAGGAATGAAATAAACAGAGCTTAATGGGGATGATAATGATGTGATAGATCAGAGATCTCGTACAGGTTTAATATGAGTTTATGTATGTATATCTCCCATAAGGGCTGAAAGAGCAGTATTTATTGAACTGTATGGTGCAGTTGCACTCTGGAGAAGCAGTACTACTTTATAACTGTGATTGTGCACATGGAGCTAAAATCTCAGAGGTGTTTTTAGGGTTGAATTTATGATCTGGGATAAAATGCACTGACTGGGATTTTCCTTCATATGGACACAATTTGCTCTGCAATTTTAGAAACTGTTCATTTGTTTGTTTGTTTTTATGTGTTTTGTTAGGCTTTGTTTTGATTTTTTTTTTGTGTGTGTGTGTTTTTTGTTTTGTTTAGACTTTTTGTTAATTGTTTGTTTTGTTAGACTTTTTTTGTATTTCTTTTTTTGTTCTGTTTTTCCCCTGTTTTGTGTTTTTTTTTCTTTTTTTCAGTGTTGTGTTTTGTTAGGCTGTTGTGTTGTGTTTTTCTGTTTTGTGTTTGTTTTTTTTGTGTTTTGTTAGCTTGTGTTTTTTTTGTTTTGTTAGGCTTTTCTGTGTTTATTTTTTTCTATTTCTTTTTTTGTTCTTTTTTTCCCGTTTTGTGTTTTTTTTTTTTTTTTTTCAGTGTTGTGTTTTGTTAGGCTGTTGTGTTGTTTTTTTATTTGTTGTTTTTTTTCTGTTTTGTATTTTTTGTTTTGTTAGACTTTATTTGTTTTGTTCGTTTTTTTGTTTGTTTTTTTTTTCAGTTTGTCTTTGGTTTCTGTGTTTTGTTAGACTTTGTTTTTTGTTTATTTTTATCTGTTTTGTGTTTTGTTAGTTTTTTGTTTTGTTTGTTTTTTGTTTTTATTTTGTTAGACTGTTATTTGTTTTGTTTTTTTTCAGTTTGTCTTTGTTTTTTTCTGTTTTGTTAACTTTTGTTTTTTGTTTTGTTTGGCTTTTTGTTTTTTTAGACTTTTCTGGGTTTTTTTGTGTTTTTGTTTTGTTAGTCTTTTTTTGTTTTGTTTCTATTTGTGTTTTTGTGTTGTTAGTCTCCGTTTTTTTGTTTTGTTAGTTTTTTCTGTTTTGTGCTTTTTGTTTTGTTAGACTGTTATTTGTTGTTGTTTTTTCAGTTAGCTTTTGTTTTTTGTTTTGTTAGGCTTTGTTTTTGTTTTATTTTGTAAAAAAATATGGTATTGAAATAACATGGTTTTGTATAAGTACCATGGTAAATATTACAGTGCTATAGTATTACCACCACAGCACGATGATACCACCACAGTACTGAATACTACTATCACTGCATATTAGAAACTAAATTCACAGCACTTTAACAAATTACCACACCTTTATCATGCAGTGTTCTGCATATATTGTTTGTAACGTATTAATATTATTTGAGTTCTGACATGCATTACCTACAAGCAGCCACAGCCAGACTGTTACCATAGAAACCAGCTCTTTATATGGCAACATCTCCCTCTCTCATTTTCAGCACCTGTTAAAGGTCTTGTGTATCGCCCATTGTTGTTCGTAGGTTACAGTAGGGCAGATTTATTTGTTTGCCTTTCTTTGTTTTATTACAAACATTTGTGCACAGTTTGTGGCTGCATGACTTTGGTACTGAATAGATTTACATGAAACCACATATCCACTGTTGTTCTTGCAGCTAATTTCTGTATGCATTTATAAAAAGTAACGTGCAATTTGACGCATGCCAGATTAAGACGCAGAGACATCTATAAGTAAGCCATTGATTCCTCTTAAAAATATAAACACTACTCTTTCACTGTAATTTAAGTGAAATTAGGAGGTACAGCAAAAATCAATTTTTGATTAGACTAAGGAAAAACCCATCAGGCCAGCATTGCTGAGCATTAATATCCCATCTAACGCTGGGCTGCAGCAGAAATGCCATTGGTTACAAGTTAATTAGCTTAACGACAGGCTTAGCTTAATAACTTTAATGCTATTGTTCAGGCTGTGTTGCATCATTTTTATAAGGACGATATAAGACCCTATTTGTTTAATTAACTGAGCATTTGTGTAGTTCATGTCTGCTGAAATGAAGGGGCAATTTACTCTCTCTCTCTCCCTCTCTATCCCTGCAGTTTATAAAATTTTCCAAGACTGCATCTTTCATGGAAATTAGTTTTAGCTGTAATAATCAACCTTTCTTTGCATCTAATTGTAATTACTGTGCAGTGGTAGTCTATTCACGATCAGTAGGAAAATGCCACATCTATTCATTAAAAATAGCAGCGTTTATGCAAAGCGCCTCCATACTGAAGACCATTAGATTTTACTAATGAATTCATTCAGTTAGCTGACTTCTGTGTACTGTATAGCAATGTATATATACAGTATAAAGGGTTTGTCAGAGTTGTTTGTTGCTGTTTATCATCTCTTGTTCTCTTTGGATCTTTTTATTATTCAATTAACCATCCGTTGAGAGCAACATCTCTCAGGTGTTTTATATTTTGGCAAATGCATCTCCTGTAATATTGGCCTATGGAGAATTTCAGTGCTTAATTGAAAGATATTAGCAATGGAAATTATCAGATGGTTGTAACTTTCCAGGTCTAAAGACTTTAGTTGCTTATCTGTTTATTAATATTTGTCTCACATTTGCACTTTGCTTCAGTTAGACTTAATGTTTTTAAATCAGTCTCAAATGAGGGTAAAAATGAAAGAAATTGAGCAACTGTGGAACTCAGTACCTCATTTTAAAATGCTGGTCTCGGTGTCTGCGTTTTTCTTTTTTTGCCTAAATATCATATTTTTTATGTAGCACTGCCCTTCAGAAGCTACAGAAGATACTTGCATGTTTCCCAGAAGATAAAAGAAGTTAAATTTACCCTGATCTTCAAATTCAAAAAGTTTTCAAGCTTCAGCTTTTAATGCATCGTGTTTCCTTCTGGAGCATCAGTGAGTGTTTGAACCTTCTGTAATAGCTGCATACGAGTCCCTCAGTTGTCCTCAATGTGAAAAGATGGATCTCAAAATCATTTAGTCATTGCTGGAAAGGGTTCAAATACACAAAAATGCTCAGAAATCAAAGAATTTGTGGGAACTGAAGGATTTTTCTGAAGAATAGTGGACAGTTTAACTATTCAGGACAAACAAGGGACTCATGAACAACTATCACTAAATAAAAAAACAGCTGTGGATCATTCAGGTAACAACAGTATTAACAATCAAGTGTATGTAAACTTTTGAATGGAGTTATTTTTTTTTATAAATTCAACTATTATTTTTAATCTTGTGGACTACATGTAAACGTCTTTTATGTAAAATATCTTATTCAGGTCAGTACAAAATAAAAAATAGCATGCATCAATCCCTCTTATTTTGGTAAAATACTTTACATTTCTGCAAGGTGTATGTAAACTTTTGACCTCAGTTGTACCCATTCTCTTGTATAGAAATATCTTTCTCACTTTATCTAAGTAGCCCTGTTTTCCAAAGTTGTTTGGGTGATATAACATAACATAATTTTAGCAAAATATATTTCAAATATTTTCAGCAGTTTGGTGATGTAATATATCTCCAATATACTTTTTTTATGGAGAACTGAAATGTCTTTTTGACACATTTAAAGAATTGTTGATGAACTTTATAGGAAACAAATGTAAATAGTTGAAGAAATAATGAAAATGAGGTGAAAATTCTGCTCAGTATATGGGTCATTCTATAATTGTGGGTACATCTCATGTCCATGAAGTATATCGTTAATATATTTTCATCAATATAAAGACCTAATGCTTAATTTTCAAGTACACAGTTATATTTTTCACAATCACACTACTATATGTTGAAAAAGCTATATCTTTTGTTCAAAAAATGATGTTCATATCACAAGGATGAAAGCACATGGATGAAACACTAGAAGTTATGTTCTCTTTCTTTCCCCTAATATTGGTTAAACTAGTGTCAAGAGTTGATTAACTGACTGTCAACAGGTATTATTGCAGCAAATTTTAACAAGACAATTTAACTAAAACTTATGTTTTGTTTATTAAAATATGTTTCTAAACAAACCATATGCTCAGTAGTTCTAGGCTTCCATGTTGAGTATAGGCCCAAAACACTAAAAATATGTTACCCAGTAAAGGTAACATGGTGGACAGTAGCAAACATAGATGGTTTTATGCATATTCCTACAGATCACCTTTATTTATATAGCACTTTATACAATATGAATTGTTTCAAAGTAGCTATGTAAGGTCATGTTTGGGTTTTTGGGAAACAGGAAAACTTTTCCTTCACATTGTCAAATTCTAAATGTACCCCTAATTATAGAATGACCCATATCTCCCACTTGTAGATGAAAGGCATGATTTTCTCAGAACGTATTGTACAGACAAAGTTTCTTGCTGTATAAATAATCCCTGTTTCATTTTGACTGAACCTGTGTTAGTTGGTAGAGTTAAGAAAGAGTCTTTGAACTTGGCAAATTTATGTTCTAGTATATATTTCTTGAGCAATTTCCAGTACAAAACTCCTGTCAGACAACAGCCAGAATACCTGAGCAGAACACTGAGTAATGCTAAACTCCCACAACTGGAAAATCAGCTTTTGGCTTAAATTTACTCAAAAATTCATCATGTAACACAAGAAGCTGGATCTTTATGTCTCTAGCAGTGGACCACCACAAACCTGCACTGTGCTTAAACTCTCTCATACTGTTGTAAATAACTAAACCTTGCAGTGTTTCTTAATGATTTATCTGACAAACGCAGTAACAAATTTTAAAAACAGACTTTTTGTGTGACTTTCATTTGCAGGTCTTTGTTCTCTGTTTTTTGTAGCTGTTCAGTCATGATATTAATTTGTAGGCAAAGAGTTCACTTAAGCAATGAATAGCGTTTTGGTGGAAAACGTTATGCATTCATAGTCCATGTGTGGCAACATGTTTCTTTTTTTTCTTCCTCCAAAGTTCATAATGGTTTTCTAATTTGCATTTGAGATATAACTGATTATAATTTATGTTGTAGTACAACGCATGAAAGTCATTTCAAGTAATGTTCACCACAGACCTTATTTTAATGCCAAAATCCAAAACCGCTATTCTAAAAACCCATTAGAAATTCCAGAGGGAGCACATGGCTCAAAAATGCTAATTCTCTTCCAGATTTTCAGACTACAAACTGAACAGCTCTGTTGTACCAAATATATGACATTTCCTGTTAGTTTTTGCCATCTGTTTTTGCCGGCTGGTCTTGATAAAGGGCAGGTATGGCTTTCTGTCTCATTTCTGTGCAGCAGTCATAGCAGAAAATCAATAACCTTTGATTCCAATCAATGTTTCATGAAGATTTTCTTTCATTGCTCGGACTAATTGTATGTATGTGAGGGATACCGAGTGAGATGCTGCTTTGAGTTTTCTCAAAGGGCTGTTTCTTATTGTACAATTTATGGCAGGTCTCCTTAATGGACTTAAGGGAAAGCAGGAGACAGAAAGATGTGGCCTCCACCTTTTTAGGTCACTTTTTGAGACCAAAACTCTCTGTATTAAAGCCTGAACCTGTTTTACTTTTATTTTATTTTATTTTATTTTACCTGAACCTATTTATTTTGTTTTATTTGACCTGAATCTATTTTATTTTATTTTATTTTATTATTTTTATTTATTTTATTTTATTATTTTTTCCGTTTGGTAGCACTAGCGATTTCATTTGTTTGTTTTGTTTTTTAGTCTTACTGATGTTCTTTTCACGTAGGTTGTTTAACAGTTTTATATTGTGCATAAATAATTAACAAGAAACGATTTTTCAAGGGCTTTTCTCATGGCAGACTGAACGGCTTTGCAAATTCAGAGCTTTCCAAGTGGATGTGGTTCACAGGTGCTAGGGAAACCAAACCGGTCGTGGTACCATCCAGAACAAACAACAGGAGTATACACTGCAGGAATGTGTCAGAATCACTTCATCACACATCTGCTTTGGACTTTTCCAACAGCAGATGATGTTTTTCAAGACAAGATGTATTTGTGTATGTATTGGGGCAGTCTTGTACAATTTATGGCAGGTCTCCTTTCTAATGGATTTGGAAAGAAAGCAGGAGACAAAATGATTTTGATGATTTTTTTTTTTTTTAATTTATTGTATTTTGTTTTAATTTTTTTTTTTTGGCTGTACAAAAAAGTACACAAAGCAATTTAAAAGTATTATAGAAGTAATATAATAGCTTTGCATGAAGAAAAACTGAATTAAATCATTATTCACAAATAATCACCCCCTCTCTTTGGTTTCATTCACATTAAAACTTGCCATGTTTTACTCACAATGGATGTGAGAAACAGTGTCTTGATGTGTTAAATTTGATTTTATGTATGTGCACATGAAATCTAAGCACCTGAGAGGGACGATTAGCAGAAAATAACAACTCCTTGACACATTTTTGCACATACTGTTATGCTGTTATATCACAGCATTGTAAAACCTGCCAATGAAGTGTCATAGAAGCATCTTCTAATGAAGATTTTACACTGGCATTGATCCATAAATGACAGTAGAGACACATTGTTAATTGTGATAGGACAGATGGAGTAATCACTGGATTTAGCAGAATAGCCTTTCTCATCAGAAGTCCTCCCGAAAGACATCTCCGTATTGAACACTAAGAACCGAACCAGACAGCAATAAATCATTAGCCACAAATGTCCAAAGAAACTCCTGACAGCATCTGTTTGCAGAGCTACAGTTTAAATAGAACTGGGCCAGGAGCTCTGGGGATCTTCCTGTCTCGATCGCACACACAAGCTTCTGTTTTTCTTATGAGGTTGCTCTCGTTCTCATCGCATCTCGTCCTCTTCCAGGGGCAATAACAGGCTAATTCTGGAGTTCCTTCATCCTGAGATAATTCCGAGGCTGTTATCCTCCCCACCTTTTTCCATCCTGTTGTTCCGGCGCTCCTGCTGAGGGCTCTTGAGATGCTTTGAGGGAGTCTCGAAAACCTTGCTGTGCCGGAGTTGCCTTTGGGCCACCACCAACATCTCGAACCAGTAAAAGCCCAGGAGACGAATGACTTAACGTTTTAACGAACATCTTGATTTATGTATATCTACCAGGCTTAGCAGATGCAGTTTTTAATAGTGCACTTAACGCGTTATGAGTTCACTTTTAGTCTGCGTGGGTTATTTCAGGTGAAGTTAAAGGGCTAGTTCACCCATTAATGAAAATTCTGTCATTAATTACTCGCCCTCATGTCATTCCAAACCCGTAAGACTTTCATTCATCTTTGGAACAATCCAATCAATTTCCAATGGACATACGTTTTTTTTCTTGCATAAGAAGCCATTTCTCTTAAATCACAATAGAGAAGAAAAATCTGTTGCAATTTCGCCTTTATGGCAACATTAATTGAACTGGAAGCTAAATGAAAACTCCACTACAGCCACAAAAAGTCCAAAAAAGGTCCTGTTGTCATATTTTCTGTTGTCAATAGTGTAGTGATGTTTGAAGCACAGTTCACAGAGAAGTTACTTTCTGTTTATCAACACAACAATTGCATGCAACCAAATTGAACATGGTGCAAAATCTGCATGGGGAAAACTTTCACCCCCTTACACGAAATTCCTGATTACGTGGAACTGGAGTCATATCGAGATGACTGTATTTTGCTTTCAGAAATTCATCAAACAACAGTGAATGTGACCAGATGCACCTTAATGATCACAGTTTTATACAGAAATTTTGGTTGCACCCTACTGAGAAGATCCTGCTTAAACCAGTCTGTACTGTATTGCTTACGTTGGTCTTTCAGTCTGTCTAAGTTGATGTTTAGTTGGGCGAATAGCTGGTTTCCCAACCTAAAACCAGCGAGCAGACCACCTTAGACTGTATGTATGTATTTATTTATTTACAGCAGGAAAATACTGTTAAAAATGCTGCATAAATAGTAAATTTGATAAATTTCACAAGTAATTATTAAAAAAACAGCAATTAACACATTGAAATAAATATGACATTTTGAAGTAGAAAGACTAAAATAGTATTTCTCGTAAAGATAGTTCAGTAATTGTATTTACAATTTTATTTTAGTGCAGTGGATTTAATTACATGGACATACACATTACCAGTCAAAAGTTTTTGAACACTAAGATTTTTGCAAAAACAGTACAATTTTTTCAGTACAGTTTTCTGTTTGAATATATTATAAATTGTAATTTATTCCTGAGATTTCAAAGCTGAATTTTTAGCATCATTACTCCAGTCACATGATCCTTCAGAAATCATTCTAATATTCTGATTTGCTGCTCAGAAAACATTTAAACATTTATTATTATTATGTTAAAAACAGAGTAGATTTTTTTCAGGTTTCTTTGATGAATAGAAAGTTCAGAAGAACAGCATTTATCTGACATAGAAATCTTTTGTAACATTATAAATGTCTTTATCATCACTTTTGATCAATTTAAAGCATCCTTGCTAAATAAAAGTATTAATTTCTATAATAGCTTTTGAAGTTTGGTTTAGCGTATAATGTTACAAAAGCTTTTTATTTCAGATAAATTCATTCTCAAAGAATGTGGTAGCTGTGTTGCTGTTTATGCAGGATCAGGAAGCACACGGATTGCATCAAAAATATCTTAATTTGTGTTCTAAAGATAAACGAAGGTCAGAATTTTCATTTTTGGGTGAACTAACCCTTGAAAATGTTGTCTAGGTTGGCAGCATAGTTTGGGAACAGGGAAAGTTTTCATCTTGTGTTTGTTAATATGGAGTGTGTCATATGGATCATCTCGAGCGGCGTTCTCTCTCCAGAGCTGCTCTGCTTGTGTACTGTTGTGTGTCGATGGCGGTCCAGTTTGGTTGGGCTTTTGGACAGGATTCATGCTTAAATTGGCCTCCTTCCCGGTGTCTCACACGCACATGCATTCATGCACCGATGCTCTCTCTGGCCAGACCAGCGTCTCTGGAACAGAGATGTCACGCCGTTGAGTGTTCTGCCACGGTATCTAGGGCCGTTCTGAGGGTATGGAGGGCTTCTGGTGCTCTGCCCAGACCTACAGAGAAACAAGCAGCTGAATGAAGGGCTATCTGCAGAAATGAGCTGAGGGAACATGGCGTTTACAGAATTACACTTGACTGTTTTGTTTGCCAGCATGTTGGTGGCCACAATCATTGGCTCAGGCTTAAAGAACGCTTTTGCCAAATTATGGAAAACCTGGAATAACACAAGAAACTTGAGGATATTGTTCGTCCAAGTGTCATGAAATGGGATTGTTTTTGTGGAGCGCCCAGATACAGCTTATGTGAGATGCAAAACAGTCAGATGGTAAACGCGAAAGGGCTAATTCTCTCTCGCTTTCTCACAATTATATATGTGCGCACATAAATTCACTCGCACACACCGCGAGTCTCAGAGCACGCTTTTAAAATCTGCACACGTCCACATTTCTCCGCAGCGTCCAACAATTTGTCATTGTGATTGGCTAACATCTCTCTGCTTCCATTCTCAGATCGCCAAGGCAACAGAACATTCATTCTCCGCTACTTTTCGTGCTCACTTGCATGTTATAGCAGCTCATTTCCACATTAGAATAAACCTTTCTCTTTAAGTCATTTTACATTTCTTTTTTCTTGCATACTAAATAAGTTTTTTTAAATTTAAATTTAGGTTTTAGTTTTAAGTTTAAATTTAGGTTTTAACTTATTTAAGGCAAGACTTTAAAAGCAAAACCTTTTTCTTTTTTAGGCTCTGGTTAGTTTTGTGATTTTGGGCCATTTTGCTTTTATGTCTGTCTTTTTTTTTCAGACTAGTGGAAAGAAAACAACCAAAATAGACATTGATGTGTTTATTATATTGCACTTCATATAATTTAATATTTTATGTCAGTTTATTATTATTTTTTTTTAAATATCTTTTCCCCTTTGCTGTTGACAGTATTTTTTGATTTATGGAGTGATAAAAATACATATCCAAAGTGTCTTAGAATCATATGCAAATTCGTACATATTTAATTAGATGATGAATCATTTGCATATTTAAACAATGTTTAGAAAACAACTGTCTTTATGTACTGTGATTAATCAACTTGGGGAAAATCGAGTGGTTTGTCTATTAGTTAAAATTATTTTCCCATTGATCTATGGTGTCTTGCCTTCAGTTAGCTCACTGGTTTGGCTACACATGGACTTTATTGTTTATAATTTTACATTGTAAATATAATGTAATATGTGTCCCTCAAGGTAATAGCATTTCAAATGAAGGAAGCACTGATGTTGAAGTGAATCTATAATGATCAGGTTAGTAAAATAGCCTCTTATTGGCACTATAGCTTCCAAAGAGCATTATATGGCTCTTCACTAGAGAACCTTATTTCTTATTGGTCGAGTGTCACCGTCTCCATGGAGATTTGTCAGATAGAGGGACAGATAACAAGGAAGTGAGAGTCTTTTGAAGTGAAAGTCTGAATGGGATTTGATAATGATTCCTGTGGTGGAAAAAAATGATTAGAAATGATCCTGTAGTGTGCTTACATTTTTTGTTTTTTATTAGATGCTTTTGAAAGCTGCATTAGTACCTATAGATACAGAGCTGCCCTTGATTTACCTGTGTTTTTGAGCTCACGTGTAAATGGAGTAATATCCACACAGGATATTCAAAGAATTCTTGGAAGTGAGTTCTGGGAACACCTTCATGATGATTGTGTGAATGGCACAGACCTAGAGCAAATAAGAGCTGTCATCTTTTCGCAATTTCTGATTTTACGCTTTGAGGATGATCCAATCTTTTAGTCTGAATGTAATTTTAGTCATTAGACCTTCCTGTTCAATGACTACACGCATAGTTGAATTGGTCATTAAGAATATGCACTTGCAATGTTTGATATTAGATTCTCCATTCTTACATCAAATTCTTTTATAGTTTTACAGATTGCTTTACAGGTCATTAAGGAAGTCTCAGAAACAATTCTGAGACATAAGCTTGTAATTCTCAGAAATAAAGTCACAATTCTGAGATAAACTTGCCATTCTGAGACATAAACTTGCAATTCTGAGACGAACTCGCAATTCTCAGAAACAAAGTCGCAATTCTGAGAAATGAAGTCAGAATTTTAGTTGCAGTTTAGTTGCAGTTCTGAGACACTCACAATTCTGAGACATAAATTCACAATTCTCAGAAATAAAGTTGCAATTCTGAGTTATAATCTCGTTATTCTCAGAAATAAAGTCGCAATTCTGAGAAATAAACTTGCAGTTCTGAGAAATAAAGTCAGATTAACTCACAATTCTGACTTTTTTTTCTTAGAATTGCAAGTTTTATTCTCGCAATTGTGACATTATAACACAACTGCAAGTCATTAAGTCAGAATTGTAAGATATCTTTTATAAGAACATCAGTCTGAGATATAAACACAATTGCAAGAAAAAAGTCAGAATTGCAGTTTTTATCTTGAAATAATTCTGACTTTATTTCTTGCCTTTGTATATTTATATCATGCAATTTTGAGGAAAAAAAGTCATAATTGTGACTTTATATCTCACAATTGCAAGTTTATATATCACAATACTGACTTTATTTCTCAGAGTTGCAACTTTATATCTCGCAATTCTGAGAAAAAATCTGAATTTTGAGATAAGTTGCAATTTTTAAAAAAAAAAAATGGAAACAGGCTTCCATAGATCATACAGTGCAAAAGTCAGGCTGTGGAAATAAAAAAACACATTCATTTTACTTCACATAGAGGTTTGTTTTTACAGTTAGCATGCTGTATACTAGTGTTGCTTTCGTCAACGAAAATTATGACTAAATATTGTCGTCAACGAACCTTTATCACGTGACGAAAACGAGACGAGACGCAACGTAAATGCTGGTCGTGTGACGATGACTATAATTAAATGTATAATGCAGTATTGTTGATGAATAAAAACGAGACTAAATGTGGTTTACAAAATAAAAACTATGCTAAAATGTCTCTTTATTTTCGTTGACTAAAATGAGACGAAACGAAATGTTATAACGTTATTTCGTTTTGTTTAGTCGCGTTATTATTATTATTTTGCAGTATTTCTGAAGTGGGCTGCATCAGGTCGCACTGCGCAGACGCAGGCGACGTCACTTCCTCAAGACCCACTCGCGGACCGGAGAGATTATAGGCCTGAAATTACAATTATTAAGACTATTAGACGATTATATACCGTTATCAGCACATGTTGAAGTAGATTTGTGTCTGAGAGAATATGCGCCGTATTGCAGCGTTAGAAAACTCTGTCGGTTATTTTTTACTTTCACTTTCTATATAGTGAATTGTAAAGTTAAAACTGAAGTTAAGACGTTCACCGGCATAACTATTGCACAAAGTTTGATATCCATTGGCTCGCCTTCATGGTTTAAAACAGAAATACTTCCAATATAGCGACGTAACCACAAACCCCCATGCATATGCATCTTAAACGCAGGGAGAGGTGAAAGAGGAATCAACTCGGTATGCCGCTCTGTCTGAAACACGTCTTTGTGTTTGTGCGCGCTTCGGGTGTATGCGAGAACAGCGCGCAAGTAATGAATCGAGTTCTGTTTCGTTTCTTCTTCTTGTGGCAGACTCCAGGGAAAATTTTGTGTTCACCGTTTGACACACACCAATCACGTGCGCATATTTGTATCTTGACTATACTTCTAGGTACTTATACTATATTGACTGGGTTAAATAGAATTGCATTACTAAAAAGAGACTAAAACACAATTTTCATTGACTAAAACTAGACTAAATGTCATCCGTTTTTGTGACTAAAACTAGACTAAAATGTCATCAGTTTTCATCGACTAAAACTAGACGAAAATAGTCATGGATAATTATGACTAAAATAAGACTAAAATGCTCAGACTTTTAGTTGACTAAAACTTGACTAGACTAAAAAGAGTATGAATGTGACTAAAACTAATAAAAACTAAAATGACAGCTTTATACAAAGACTAGACTAAAACTAAAATTAAAACAGGCTGCCAAAAACAACACTACTGTATACTGTGTATCTGTCAAGAAAGATTTAAGATGAGCAGTGCAGTTAAAGTCCGCATTAACTGGAAGTTGCTACATACTTCAATTCAATATTGTGACGCATTTCCATGTGAAACAGAATATTGATGTAGTATTTAAAAGCGCAGTTGCTTTGTTTACAGCGGTAACCAAGGAAACGCAGTATCGCTGCTGTTCCGTAAGTGCCACCTGCTGTCAGAGAAATAATTTGTGTTCTCATGCAGCCCCTCTTCTGTTTTTTGTTTCCTTCAAATGTTTTATGTAGCATAATATCACAAAGCAAAGGTCAGATCATTCTGTTGTTGCTTTAAATTTTGAAATTATATACAATCTAGTTCACATCAAAAACTGCTCATGCAATACTGTATGTAGTGTGTTTGTTTGGATCATGATTAAAATGCAGTGGTTCCGCAACTGTTCCATACATTCTGATTAATATAAAAGCAGTCAGAAATTTCTATGCACTACATGGATGCAAAAATACTATTGCGCTCTGCTCATCTTCAGGTCTCAGTACGGGGGCTGTTTGCTGAAGGCCAGGACTGATTGGCTTCATTCTCTAACAGAAAAAGCCACTTCAGTGTGTGTATTGATCTAATCTAACACCCGTATCCATGCGCTACTCTCAATAGCATACATCAGCACTTTCAGATCTGAGGAAGCCAAGGGAGAGCAGGGTTCTGACAATGAGGGCTCCATCTTTAAACCCACTGAGACCACAAATGCAGCGCTATTAAACTTGGAGCTCTAAGAAATTAATTGACTCTTCTGACCGGTATCGGAGGGATCCGATAGATGCGTATTCAGGTTAGCGCTGGCTTGGGCCAGTGTTGCTTTAATGATGCAAGGGCGGCGCGTTCTTCCGCTAAGCCGCAACGTGCTGGTACACATGTAGCTGAGCCGAGAGGGAGCAAATTAGAGGAGAGAACTGACGCAAGAGTAAGGGCACGGTCACCGTTTGGTTTTCCCAGGGGCTTTGGTTGGATCAGTAAGGTTTTTTCTTTTTCCTTTTTTTTTTTTTTGGTGCAGTGAAGAGGGTCATTTAGCTCTTGCTCTGGGTCTCGTCTCCAAGTCCTTTATTAGTTCACCTCATTGATCACCTTAAAATGTCCTTCAGTTTGTTTAGTCCACGGCTAATTAATTCAAATTTTGCCCAGACGTGGAATTGAATTGCTAAACACCCCAGAAACACAAAGGAATTGTTCTGTGGCAGTGCCAAAGGACTGCAGATGCCCCTCATGATGTATAATGCATAAAGCATATCATCAGATGGGGGATCAGATAGTTTTAGCATGTTATTAATTTCATTTTGCTGGCATTGCAGTCAGACAGACCACTATTACACTTAATGCAGCAGCATGCTTGTGTTTTCATTGAAGTTTTTGACTGAGAAATGCCTGATATTAAAATTCTAAACCGTTTTGACTAAATAAATTAAAGCACGCTAAAAGAATAGTTCACCCAAAAATGAAAATTTGCTGGAATTTTACTGGAATGAGTTTGTTTCTTCATCCGAACAGGTTTGGAGGAATTTACCATTAATTCTCTTGCTCACTGATGGATCCTCTGCAGTTGAATGGGTGCCGTCCGAATGAAGGTCCAAACAGCTGATTAAAACATTACAATAATCCACAAATAATTCACACAACTCCAGTACGTCATTTAACATCTTGTGAAGTGAAAAGCTGTGTGTTTGTAAGAAATAAATCTATAATTAAGAGGTTTTTAGTTTCAAAACATTGCTTAATATGATTCCTCTATACATAATATTGCTTTCTCCTGGAAAAAGTTGTCTGAATCAGAAGAGAAATATGCACAGATTGAGCACCCTGTTGACTATTTGTGGATTATTGTGAGGTTTTTATCAGTTGTTTGGACTCTCATTCTAACGGCACCCATTCACTGCAGAGGATCCATTGGTGAGCAAGTGATGCAATGCTACATTTCTTAAAAAAAAAAGGAAATAAGTGCATTGCATAAGTATTCATACCCTTATCTCAGTACTTAATTTGGTAAAAACGGAATTTACTGAATAACACGGAATGTCACGGAATTTGACAAAGTTTGAATGAATTAATCAAAAGGCACTTAAATCAAACTGCAATATGGACTAGTATCTGTAAATATTACGCTGCAAAAATACCATTTAAATGTGAATCCTGCATGTTCTGCGCATCTCTTTTTTTAATGAATGGAGCAGACGAGCGGTTTTGTTTACTACACACTGAAGCGCGCATGACGCTCACTGTGATTTCAGTATTTGACTGTTCCATTTTAGGAAAACTAGCGTTATATACACACAGAAATATAAAGGTAGACATGGCAACCCATCAAAATAAAAGTCTGGTTTAACTTGAAGTCATTGTGCCAGAAATATATTACTACTGCTACTACTTAAATGAAAAAATAAAACGAAATTTTGGAAAAATTAAAACCGATTTCATAGGGCCCTATTTAAGTTTTTTATTTTTAATAAATTTGGAAAGATGTTAAAAAACAGGTTTTTTGCTTTGTCATTATGGTATATGGAGTGTAGATTGATATGGAAAAAAGTAATTTAAAGCAGTTTAACATAAGAAAGCCATATAAAAAAAAATGTAAAAAATTGGAGGAGTATGAATACTTTTGCAAGGCATTGTACATCTTGGACACCTTGAAGGTGAGTAAATTATCAACAAATTTTCATTTTTAGCTAAACTATTCTAGTTATTTGCTTAAGAAAAAAGATTGAAAATGAATTTAGGAATTGTAGAATTAAAATTTGCAGTATGAAAGATAGATATTCATTTTGAGATTTGATTACATTTGCTATCTGTGAATTTGTTTTTTTCACTGATATGCAGCAAACAAAAGTGAAGCAGAACTGGAGTGGTTTTGACATCTTGATCAATAGTGTTTTGACGCTGCTGGTGCGTCTGTGCTGTAGGCTGTATGTGTAATCAGATCTGGAAACATGCAACACATCAGTCATGTGTAATGCTGGTGATGCCGGTGTTGAGTGATCATTGTCTTACCACGGTGATAGGGCACTTTGGTGGTCCCTTTTGATTTCAGGACGTACAAACTAGCTTTAATATATGATCTTTGTAAACAGGATATATATTTGATAATCAAATCATTATAGTTAGACAATTTTTGATGCTTAAGGATTAGGAAAAAAATATTTTTGAAAACACTTCTGTTTTTAATGTTTTAATTTTTTTTTAATGTTATTCTAATTTCAGAAATTTAGATAAATTATATTATTATTAATTTATTTATTTTAATTCTAACTTTATAATTATAGGATTGTCAAAATGTATAATAATAATAATAATTAAAAAAATAATAATAATACAAAATTTAAATTAAATGTTCTCTGTTTAAATAAAAGGGCCGTTTTAAAAAGCATGGGGAAAAATAAAAAGCATAGTAAAATCTCTCACACCACATTTCTCTCTCAAAGAGAGAGAATTACCTTGAACATAAGTAGATTGGTCTGTCCTCATAGGTTGTGCAATGCTAACCTAAATGGCTTTCTGAACGTTGACTATTGTAATGACTCAGAATGCTTAGTAGAGTATGATTTGTTTATGCGTGAGTATGTGGTTATAATTTAAGGTCAAGCTGACGATGTGTCGGTTTCTTACTACCCCTTTGCAACAGTAACAGTTTTGGTTATGGTTTCCTGCTTACCTCTTTATCATTTTCCCTGCTGTGTCTCTCAGACCCCCTCGGCTGTGTTTCATGCACATTCTGTCCTGCTCTTGTTCTCTCTCTCTCTCTCTTGACTGCAGTGCCTCGGGGTCTCGACGGAGATGTGTTTTATGAACAGTTCAACCAGGGGAGACAGAAGAGGGAGGGAAGACAAATTAAACCTCCGACTGCACTACATATAAACTGTTTTGGCATCTCTTTACCTCCCGTGGTTCTTAAATTCATCTGTACCACACAGTAAGCTTTATTTTAGGAGTATAAATAAATGCCTGATGAATGCTAGTTCAATCTCTTTTCTCTGTGTTTTTTTATTCATACAAAAGTCGATTGTGATTATATACTGCTCTGTCTTGAAAAGGAGCAATTTTTTTTTATTTGACTGTCTGTCTGTCATTCTTTATTTCTATCTATCTATCTATCTATCTATCGTTCTATCTATCTATCTTTCTATCTTTCTATCATCTATCGTTCTATCTATCGTTCTATCATTCTGTCTATCTATATCCATCTTTCTGTCTGTCTGTCGTTCTGTCTCTGTTGTTCTATCTGTCTGTCTGTCTGTCTGTCTGTCTGTCTCTTTCGTTCTGTCTGTCTGTTGTTCTGTCTATCTGTCTGTCTGTCTGTCTTTCTTTCTATCTATCTATCTATCTATCTATCTTTTGTTCTGTCATTCTATTGTTCTGTCTGTTCTATCTATCTGTCTCTGTCGGTCGTTCTGTCATTCTGTCTGTCCATCCGTCCGTTCTTCTGTCTATCGTTCGTTCTATCGTTCGTTCTATCGTTCGTTCTGTTGTTCTGTCTATCTGTCTGTCTGTCGTTCTATCTATTGTTCTGTTGTTATGTCTGTCTGTCTGTAGTTATATCTATCTATCATCTATCTACTGTTCTATCGTTGTCATTCTGTCATTTTATCGTTCTGTCGTTCTATCTTTGTCTGTTTATCTGTCTACCTGTCTATCTATCTATCTATCTCTCTGTCTGTCAGTCGTTCTATTATTCTGTCGTTCTGTCTGTCTGTTGTTCTACCTATCTATCTATCTATCTATCTATCTGTCTATCTATCTATCTATCATTTCGTTCGTTCTATCGCTCTGTCTATCTATCGTTCTATCTATCGTTCTGTTGTTCTGTCTGTCTGTCTATCTATCTATCTATCTATCTGTCTATCTATCTGTTATCTATCTATCTGTCTATCTATCTATCTGTCTATCTGTCTATCTATCTATCTATCTCTGTCAGTCGTTTTGTCGTCCTGTTCTCTCTGTCTGTCCGTCTGTCGTTCTGTCTATCTGTCTGTCTGTCTGTATGTCTATCTATCAATCATTCTGTCTGTCTGTTGTTCTATCGTTCTGTCTGTCTGTTGTTCTATCTATCTATCTATCTATCTATCTATATCTATCTTATCTATCTATCATCTATCATTCTCTCGTTCTATCGTTCTGTCTGTTGTTCTATCCATCTATCTGTATCTATCTCTGTCTGTCTGTCTATCTATCTATCTATCTATCTATCTATCGATCTAACGTTCAGTCGTTCTATTGTTCTATCTGTCTGTTCTATCTGTCTGTCTGTCTGTCTGTCTATAGTTCTGTCTGTCTGTTGTTCTTTCTATCTGTCGCTCTGTCGTTCTATTGTTCTGTCTGTCTGTTGTTCTTCTATCTATCTGTCTGTCTGTTCTGTCTATCTATATCCATCTATCTGTCTATCTATCTTTCTGTCTGTCTGTTGTTCTATCTATCTATCTGTCTATCTGTCTATCTATCTGTCTATCTATCTATCTAACTATCTATCTATCTATCTATCTATCTATCTATCTATCTGTCTATCTGTCTGTCTATCTATCTGTCTGTCTATCTATCTATCTGTCTATCCGTCTGTTGTTCTGTCATTATGTTGTTCTATGTATGTATCTGTCTATATGTTGTAAGTATTACTTAAACTTTAAATTGTGCCTGGTGAGGACCTGGTATAATGTTAAATATTGTACTGTTAATTAGCTTGGCTGATATATCAGTGCACCACTATAGTTATTTTCAGCCTAACATTAAAAAAGCAGAATAGTACAGAAACAAGATGAGGTGGGTCTCCTGATAATATTACAAGCTGATCCTGAGCACTGCAGTGTGACAGACAGAAAGACAGACAGACAGAAAGCACATAATGATGATGTTTATGAGGCGGGTTAGTACTGTCAGTCTCAGCCTCTGCTCTCTTATTATGCGAGTGTGATGAGCTGGGTCTGCCTCCATGTCCAATCAGCAGTGAGTGCTGTCATCTCTACAGCAGATAATATTGCACAGCCTCCTGGAGAGGAAGTGAGGACAGGGATCGTCCTTTTGGAGGAGAAGGACTCTTTCTCACTTGCTCGTATGCTTGTCTCATAGTGCAGTAAATTAGAAGATAATTAATTCATCAAGGTTTCTGTCTTCAGGCTCTAAACTGAGATATAAATGTCGACATGTTTGTTAGTGAATAAATTGTTTTTATACGTCTCATTTCACCATTTTGATAAGATATTATACACAATGCAAAGTTATTATGCACAAATTATACGTTTTTTGGTTATGGTTTGTTATGGTTTTATTATATTTTACAAGTAAAATTGAAATAAAACATAGTTCCGGCTCAAGTATCTGATTCGGATAATCCTCACATAAAATAGTTGAACCTGCAGTGTCTATTATGACAGGAGATACTCCATTATGGAGACGCCCTCATCATTAAACATTACTTTAGACAGCGTCAAACTGCTCTCTCACCCACCTTTAATTCATAACAACACTCTCTCGTTCCTGCCCTTGAAGAGAGGGCATTAAAAACGAGGGTTAAATTATCTGCAGCTGCTATTAGCTTCGAACCTGGGCGTTTCAGCATAACGCATGAATATTTTACAGATCTATTTCATAGGTGTTAATCGTCATTAATTGGTCCATTAGGGGGGATGAATTTGAATTTTAAGGCCGATCCTTTGTGCCTCGTTTAAACGGCAGTGCTAATCAAAGGCAGGTAATATCGCTCTCTCATCACGTGCATTACTAGAGTTCAGCTTCTGTTCTCAGATAATATGTGTTTAAAATAGAGAGTTTAGACGCTGTTTTGTGGTATTTGAAACATGTACATACACTATTTATATTTTTTTTTTTACTATATTTTATATATTTTATGTTCCAAATATATGATATATAAAATGTAATACACATTTTATTTTAATTTCTATAAATTTTGGCCATTTTATTATCTTTTTTCCATTAATTTGCTAGCTAGATTTTTTTCCCCAAAAAGTGTATGGTTAAACTGAAGTTTCTTCCAGCTGCTTATACGATGGTCATCTCATAATTGTTTAAAAAATTGCTTTACTTTTATTTATTTCATTTTCTTTTTCATTTTCTTCTGTAGTCACAAAGCTTCCATTTGGCTATTAGTGCTATTTGCAGCCTTTTCCTTATCCAATATCCATTCTTCTTCCTGTCCCATAATGCTTTTCTTTTTTTTTTTAAAAGCTTTGCATCAATTATTCACACTGTGGCTCTCATAGCTAAAATCACATGAGGATGTGATTCCCAGTTTTATGTGGTCTGAATCGTCTCCTTCATAAAGACTGGAATTCCACAGAGCTATGGAAATTCAGTTTTTGCTTTACATTTTGCTAACTAAGCCAATCGTCCTCCTGAACTGGAGCTGAGCTAGAGCATGATGTGAGAGAGAGTCTTCATTTAGAGAGCAGTAATGAGCACACTGAGTCTGTCTGCTGTAGGACATATTTCACACTGGTTTTGGCAGAAACTCTGCCAAATGGATTTAAAAATGCATTGAGCTGAACATACTACACTCTTATTGATACCTGAAAGCATTATCAAATTGCCTGAAATATTAATAAATTCAAGGTTTGAGGGGTAGAAATTGTGATGTGTAGAAACAGTGAAATTACACTGAGCTCTGCATGTGCAGATTCTGCGTTGACCTGGTAATGAAGGCCAAACAGGGCTGATAATTATTTGGGCCTGACAGCATGACAGCATTTTTTTTTCTCTTTTCTTTTTTTTTCCTTCCCTTTTCTATTAAAACCTGAAATACACATTTCTTTCACCTAGACCAGCTGTTGATTTGGAGCTTTACCAAAAAAGATTGTCTATTCAAAGTTGCCAGCCTACATGCTGCGCACTGTAAGTATGACAGTATGGAAATTTAAACATGTTTCTTCCTGCACGTACTGGTGCAATTAATGTCAGCATCTTCTCTCGTGCCATGCTTGTTTTCTGTCACACTTGTGTATGATCCCTTCACTGACAGCATTGACAATGAAGCAGTTTCTATTCAGTGCTGCTGTGTGACAGCGGTGCCAGAGATTCACTGTAATGCACCAGATCTGTGGAATAATACAGGAATTACGCAGTGTGAAAGCCTCCACAGACAGACATCCATCTTTTTCCATGAATAAATAAAAGATTGCACAAAACAATCATGTACTACTTTTGAAAATGAAGATTTTTCTTATTTTTAGTCAACCAAAATAATTGATTGCAATTTTGAGTAGTCGCAATTTCAAGGAAAAAAAAGTCAGTTTTGTGAGATATAAACTCACAATTGCAAGTTATAAAGTCAAAATTGTGAGACACTTTTTTGAGAAGCAAACTTTTTTGAGCAATTTTGAGAAGTAGTCGCAATTCTAAAAAATAAATAAACAATTTTGAGAAAAAAGTCAGTATTGCGAGACATAAACTCACAATTCCGAGTTATAAAGTCAGAATTGCATGATATAAACTCACAGTTGTGAGTTACAAAGTCAAAATTGTGAGACAAACTTGCAATTCTGAGAAATGGTCGCAATTCAGAGAAACAAAAGTTGCAATTTTAAGAAATTTTGTCAGAATTGCATGATATGAACTCACAATTCCGAGTTATAAGGTCAAAATTGCGAGATATAAACTCAGAATTCTGTCTTTTTCCACAGAATTGCATGATATAAACTCTCAATTTTGAGTTATAAAGTCAAAATTGCAGGACAAACTTGCAATTCTGAAAAATAGTCGCAATTTTAAGAAACAAAGTCAGAATTGCAAGATATAAATTCTCTGAGAACATATCTCTTTTTCCCCTCAAAATTGGACTTTATAACTTGCAATTGTGAGGTTATATCTCACAATTCTGAGTAAAAAGTCAGAATTGCAAAAAAATCAAAATTGTGAGATATAAACTCACATTTGCAAGAAAAGTCAAAACTTTATCTCGCAATTCTGACTTTTTTTTTTTTTCAATTGTGTTTGTCACTCAATTCTGAGAAAAAAAGTCAGAATTTAGACTTTATCTCACAATTCTGATTTTATAACGCGCAATCGCAAGTTTGTATCACACAGTTCTGAGAAATGTTTTTTTAATTCAGTGTCAGAAACAGGCTTCTATAGTGGTGCGAGTTTAAATCTAGCCTGCAACATTTTTCTAATCCCACTTTTTCCAAAGCCACGTCCAAATCTATCTTGCAAATTTCCAATCCCAAATTACCCAAGCCTGTAACTATGTCCTCTCAAGTTAATAACAAAAAAAACCCATTTAACCAAAAAAAACAGGCCCAAACTGTAATATTGTGAAAATATTATTATAATTTAAAATAACTGATTTTTATTTTAAAATATTTTAATTTTAAATGTATTCCTGTTTGCAAAGCTGAATTTTCAGCAGCCATTACTCCAGTCTTCAGTGTCACATGATCAATTTTTGGTGCTCAAGAAACATTTTTTAATATTATAAATGTTGAAAACCATTGTGCTGATAAACATTTTTGTGGAAACAGTGATGCATTATTTTTTCATACTTCTTTTCATCATCTTTTGTAACATCATAAATATCTTTACTATCACTTCTGATCAATTTAATGCATCCTTCCTTACTTACTAACCCCACTTTCATAAACATATACATACTTTTGAATGCATATACATACTTGAATAGATGGATCCTGCAGATCTCTGTTCAGTAAAGTCTTCCTGTTGTAACTGGCTTGGATTCACCTCTTGAATTCCAAAGTGCTGGCTGTGACCTCACTGCTCCAGGGGTCAACATTAATATCCAGAGCTTACTGCAGCTCTATGAATCAATAACTGCTGGAGAGGACATTCTTAGCTTGGGAAGCAGCCCACACTTCTCTCTCTGATGGAATTTCGTCCCTGTTAGATCTTCCAGAGATTGCTTCTGCTGTGGTGATAGCAAAGCCCCCTCAGCTATGAGTCCAGAGTCACCGTCACAGAAAGCCAATGAGGGGGGTCACACTGTACCAGCCGCCATCAAATATTGGTCCGACTGGATAGAAGACAGAGAGTAAACCCAGCCCCGGGCTAAACTCGAGTGAATGTCGTCCTTGTACAACAGAGTGTGTCTTGTTCCTGTAGGCATGTTGCTTGTTTAGATTGACTGGTGCTCACAGGATGTAATCCTGTTACAAGGCTTTACATAGTGTTTGCTGTGATCGCATTTTCAGTAGTGAGAGACATTACTTACTTATCAGAATAAATTTTTAGTTTCTAAATCATTCTCTGCACAGAGTGTTAGCTTGTTACTTTGAGAGAGAGTAATTCTTAACAATTAAATGTCTGTATAGTATACACACTACCAGTCCAAAGTTTATGAACTGTAAGATTTTTAATTTTTTTAAAAGAAGTCTCTTCTGCTCACCAAACCTGCATTTATTTGATCCAAATTACAGCAAAAACAGTACAATTTAGAAATATTTTTAGTATAAAAAAAAAAGAATTTTATATTTTATATACATTTTATACGTATATATAAATTACATCAAATAGAAAGCAGTAAAAATATTACACAGTATTACTACTTTTGCTGTATTTTGGATCAATTAAATGCAGAAGAAATTTCTTATATATATATATATATATATATATATATATATATATATATATATATATATATATAATTTTTTTTTTAATATAATGGTGAATTAATTTATTAATTGCAGTATTTGACGATTTGATATTTGACTTCTCACTCATACTTGATGTTGTCTATTGGTATTTTTGTTATCATTTTTAACGAGTTTTATGAAGTTTTATAACTATTTCGTGACTTGTTCTGTGCTTCATAATTGTTTTACTGCTTAAATCTAGATGGAAGGCCTATAAAATTCTGATTAATGGCAGGTTTCGTTGTGACAACATGCCCTGTTGTTGATGTTGGTAAAAAAAACAAAAAAACAACAACAACTGGATTTTCAGAAATTCTCCTTTTTCATTCCCAGAAGTAATAATAAATAATTTGTCTTTTTTAATTTTTGTATGAAATATCTCTTTTTAATCTTAGACATATGGATTTGGTCTAGTCTTTAAAAAAAGTATGTAAAACTGAATATTACTGAATTCATTTTTTATTAGTTTATTTGTTAATAGCTGCTTTGTGCATTTTTAGTTAGTATTCAGGTCATGTTTGTATTCAGTGTTATTTTTTGCTCTTCATGGGTCCTGTGCATTTGTAAGCCTCTCTGTTTTGTTGAGGGCCATATATGGAGTGTTGTGTAATAGATTTTTCCCTTTACATTACTTCCTGACCTCACAGGTGAAAACAATTTTCCAGTTATCTGTTGGAGAGGGTGCATGTCCTCAGGAGCCGTTTGCGTCCTGTTCTGCCTTCTTATATGTTCTTGAATATTTTTTCACTCAGCTCAGAGCCAGTCCTTGGAGAGCAGCCACATGTTGTAACTCAATGTAGACTTGAAGAGATAGTTCAGCCTAAAATGAAAATGTTGTATTTATTTGCTCACCCTCATGTCGTTCCAAAATTGTATGGCCTATTTTCTTTGGAATATGAAAGGAGAAATTTAGAATTTCCTTCTTAAATGGACTGTTTCAGTTCCACATATCACATGTTGTGTGACAGCAAAGTGACCTGATATTGGTACTCTGGTAAAATCACTTTAAAATGCCTTTAAAGTTTAAGTGTAGGCTGAAGAGCTGAAAGCCAGCATTTCTCCCCCCGTTCACATCATCCCCACCAGACTAAATATGTCTAGAGACGCACAGCAGATATTATTCCTCACACAGCATTAACACCCTCTGTGCATTCAGCTGTGATTCAGAATGTGCCCTTTTTTCCCACTTAACATTGAGACACATACTTATCCACGGCAGACACAGTCCTTTCCTGCTTATTTGCTTAATTTCACACTATATAAAGAAGAGATGCTTCTTTTCTGTGCAGCTGGTATATGTGTGCTTCATCAAGCAGAAATAAGGGGTTCTACCTCTCTCTCTCTCTCTCTCTCTCTCTCTCTCTCTCTCTCTCTCTCCTCTCTCTCTCTCTCTCTCTCTCTCTGTCCTTCACCAGCTTACAAAGTCACCAGCTCCATTGTGCTGTATCACTCCTCAACCTATCAAGGCTTTATGTATGAATTATGAGAGGTAATATTGTGTAAATGGCCTTTGTGTACTCTTTCACTGTCTGACAATTGCTATTCAAACACAGTGCTATTAGCAATAAAGAGAAAATATTGCAAGGAAACATGTGAGGAGTCCTTTATGATGTTAGTCAAGGTTTCATTATTGTCATTTTTCGCTTTTTGCATTGTGAAAACTGAAGAATTTGAGTTAATATATTTTCAGAAGCATTAATTAATTCATCATTAATGATATATTAGTATTCAAATAATACCACCTGCATAAATGAGTAAACTATTATTATTATCAACACTGAAAGCTATGGAAGCCCATTACTGCCACTGAATAGAAAATTTAAAAAAGGGGTAATTCTGGCTTTTTATCTCACAATTATGACTTTTTTTTCTTGCAATTGTGAGTTTACATCAGTTTACAATTTCTCAGAATTGCGTGATACAAGCTCGCAACTGCAAGTTATAAAGTCAGAATTGCGAAATATAAACTCGTAATTCTGAGATAAAGTCCGAATTGCAATTTGGAGAAATTTAGACTTTTTTTTTTTTCGCAATTATGAGTTTGTTCCTCACAATTTTCTTGCAATTGCGAGTTTGTATTTTGCAATTCTGGCTATTTTTCTCACATTTCTGACTTTTCTCAGAATTGTGAGATATAAACTTGCATTTGCAAGTTATAAAGTCTTATTTTGAGGGGGAAAAAGACTGAAATGTTCTCAATTGTGAGTTTGTATCTCACAATTCTGACTTAACTCGCAATTGTGTGTTAATATCACGCAATTCTTATTTCTCAGAATTGAATGTTATCTTAATTCTTATTTAACTCACAATTGCATGTTTTAGAGTCAGAATTGTGAGATAAAGACTTGCAATTTTGAGAACGTATCAGTCTTTTTTTTCTCAAAACTAGAGGAAACGAGATACAATTCTAATTCCAACATTTCTTCTTCAGACATTGTTCTTTAAATAAACGAAGTACCAGCTGTATACAAAGTGAACAACATTTGGTTTTCGACCACTAAAAATGGATAATATTCAACAATCTGGACATGGAGCCTCATTTAGATCCCCATATCTCTGGGACTGAATGATGTAGGACCTTGAAAATTAAGATTCCAAAAGAAAAGTTTATTGACAACTAGAATCTAAAATCATATTGCAATATCTTTAATACTTCTTGAGTTATAGGTGCGCAAACTTTGGAAAAAGAATATTTGTGGCACTCAGACAGGCATGTTCAGTGCAGTTGTCTTGACAGAATGAAACGAGATACATCTCTAGTTTTAACATTATTTGCTTTTTTTTTTGCAAACAAATCTTTTTTGAAGATAAAGATGAAGATGCCAAAAGGAAAGTTTGTTAAGACCCAGTATCTAAAAGGGCATTAAGGTACCTTTAATACTTCTTGAGTTACAGGCATGCAAACCTTGGAGAAAAACTTAAAAAGTGCTGTTTCCCCATTTTTGAATAGTCACCATTAGCACATAATGCAACAAAGATTGCTAAAGTCAACAGATTTTACTAACAGACCTACCAGTCTCTGTGTAAAAATAAAAATATGATGCTGCCATCTTTCTGATGTCCTTTTTAAGCCCCTCTAACTTGACTCTGAATCTCAGATGAAAATTGCCATTTTGACCCCCCTCTTCAAAAAAGTGGATTACTCAGTAAATATTCATCAATGACATTTAATATTTTGGCTTTCATCACTATACATGTTCATCTTTCTTCAGAAAAAATATTAGCAAAATCAAAAATTAGAGCTGGGGAACTTTTCGAAATTTGTTTGATATGACATGGATTGACTCTACTGTAATTTTGCACAATGCTTGCTACCTACTAGCAAGGAAAATCCTGTTTTCTATCATCGTGTCAATCAAAATAATGGGATTTATATTGAAAACATGCTTGTAATAATGAATAGGAGCGAGTTGAGGGTCATCTGGAGAAGAATGAATGTAAGACTAGAACGCTGTTTCTTTGTAATTATTTGTGAAATTTAATCGCAATTTCTGAATGAAAATGGTTTTAAAATAGCTTTTGGTCAGTGTAGCCTTTTTGTCCGTGATCAGCTCCAAACCAGCCGTAAATAGCAATGGAAAAAGATTAATACAATTTAAATTATTCACATATAGCGCCTTATCCTATAATGTTTATTTTTCTATGTTCATAAGGGAGCTATTGCAGAAAGAAATCATGCATTGTGTGTGTGCAAAACTCAAAGGATCACTTCGATGGACCATTTTCAAAGTTTGTCCGTTGTGATAAATGTGGTCATTATCGAGCAGAATGGAAAAGCAGACCTCCGTCATTATCCACACTCAACAGGGAGCCATCCCGTTCACTGTGTGTGTGATTTTGCCCAAACATAAAGATGTTTTCCTCTTCAAACCTTCTTATTTTTGGCTGCTCCTGTCGGCCCTCAGAGGGACTTTCTGATGAGAATGAAAAACACAAATACGCCATTAGAAACACACTGTCATTTGGCTCAGTAAAACAGCTCTGTCGATGCCAAACATAACTTCCGAAGAAATACGGTTCAGGTGATTGCATGGATTTTTAAAGAAGTCAGACAAAAGTTATTTCATTCGGTGTCATTAGGTGTTTCAATGGCTTTTCATGAAGTGGAGTGAAATGTTTCACGTGTTTTAACTCTGAGTCCTGTTTCACATAAGCATGCACTGTTTGAAAAACAGAAAGACATTAATATTGATCAGACAGGGTAGTTACTTTACATGCATAAAAGAAAAACAAAAGTCATTCTTGCGAAGCAACAAACAGCCAATAAAATCGATTACTCTAATCCTCTTTGAAAAATAGTTGCCAGAACCCTTATTTGACTGTTAATGATTTGATGGAAATTAACTGCTTGATTAATTGCTGTCGTGACATTTGACTCAGTCTATATGTTTTGATCCAGGATTTCAGTCTCGTCTGTTTTGTGTGTTTCTCTTTGCTGTGCTGCTCAATAGTGGGTAGACTGCATTTATTATTGTGTGTGTTTTCTCTCCTGGGGCTGAATTTAAAGGTCAAAGTCAATGAATAGATCAGCACAGAGAGGTGTGGTAGGAAGCAGTCATTTGGGAAGACTGTTGAAGTCAGTCATTCAGGTGCGGTTTGAGGTTTAGTCCAGTGAGAATTGCCAATTAGGAAGGAGTCAACTAAATGACAAGTAAAGTGATCAACCATAGTTGGTTTATCCAGGTTAATTCTGGCCCACGTTGAATGTGTGCTATTGATTGACCAATAGAGATATTTAGAAATTAGGGCAATAAATTGTAGATATACACTACTATTAAAAAGGTTGCTTTCACTATGATTTGAAAATAAATAAATAAATAAATAAATATTTTGTTATGCATTAAATTGATCAAAAGCGACAGTAAACAGTAAATTTATAATTTCAAATAATTGCTGTTTTTAACTTTTCATCACAGAATCCTGAAAAATAAAATCGGTTTACATAAAAATAGTAAGCATTTCAACATTTATAATAATAAGAAAAGTTCATTGAGCAGCAAATCAGCATATTAGAATGATTTCTGAAGGATCATGTGACACTGAAGACTGGAGTAATGATGCAAGAAAGTTATTGCAAATGAGATGTAAAAAATATACTATGAAAAGTAAACTTGTTTTATTACTTTTTTATGCATTTATATGTATTTTCAGAGATAAATGCTTCAGTTAATTGCCAGAGTTTGCATGGTTATTGGCCAATGCTTGTTGCAATTTGCACCATTTTTTTTTTTTTTTACATTTATTTATTATTATTCATTCATTTATCCATTTATTCTAAAAACACATTTTTCCATAATTTAATCTTTTGTTTTTCCCAAATTAGTGCAGAAACTGCAAAAGTCTACGTAGTCTACTTTGCACTTCTCTCTCAACGTTATAACAATATCAAGATGGAATTTGTAGCTTTTAATAATTCATTAATTAACTAATTAATTTGCATTTTCTCTGCAGATTTATATGGAAGCCCATTTCCGCCACTGAATAAAAAAAAAGGAAATTGCGAGTTTACATCTTATTTAGTTTACATCACAGAATTATGTTTGTATCTCTCAGTTCTGACTTTATAACAAATGCAAGTTAAGTCAGAATTGTAAGATATACTATAAACATATCAGTCTTTTTTCCCCCAAAATTGGACGTTGTACCTTGCAATTGCAAGTTCATATCACGCAATTCTGAGAAAAAAAGTCAGAATTGTAAGTTTATGTCTTTCAATTCTGACTTTCTAACTCGCAATTTTATTTACATCTTACAAATCTGAGAAAAAAGTCAGAATTGCAAGAAAAAAAGTCAGAATTGTGAGATATAAACTCACATTTGCTAGAGAAAAAGTCACAATTGTGAGTTTTTATCGCACAATTTTGACTATTTCTTGCAATTGTGACTATATCTTGCAAATCTGAGAAAAATTCTGAATTGCGTGAAAGTCAGAATTGCGACAAACTCACATTTGCGAGAGAAAAAGTCAAAATTGGGATTTTTTTTTCGCACGATTATGACTATTTCTTGTAATTGCAAGTTTGTATCACTCAATTCTGAGAAAAAAATCCGAATTGTAAGTTTATATCTTGCAATTCTGACTTTTTTAACTCGCGGTTTTGTTTATATCTTACAAATCTGAGAAAAAAAGTCAAAATTGCAAGAAAAAAGTCAGAGTTGTGAGATATAAACTCACATTTGTGAAAGAAAAAGTCAGAATTGCAAGTTTTTATCACACAATTTTGAGGGGAAAAAAGTCAGAAAAAGTCAGAATTGCAAGTTTTTATCACAATTCTGAGGGAAAAAAAGTCAGAATTGCAAGAAAAAAGTCAGAATTGCGACAGAAACTCACATTTGCGAGAGGAAAAAGTCAGAATTTTTTCCACGCAATTATGATTTTATTTCTTGTAATTGCAAGTTTATATCACGCGATTCTGAGAAAAAAGTTAGAATTGTAAGTTTATATCTTGCAATTCTGACTTTCTAACTCACATTTGTGAAAGAAAAAGTCAGAATTGCAAATTTCTTTCATGCAATTCTGAGGAAAAAAAGTCAGAATTGTTAGAGGGAATCCAGTAGAGTAATGTGAAGTATATTTAAATATGCAAATATATGTTCTAATAATATATAATTTTAATGTGTTATATTATGTTATTTTGTAAAGCCAGCAAATCAGATTTGTTATTTTGAGAAATGTCTTCAGATGCTCCAGGAACGTTATATTGATGGTCCATTTGAATTTGAATAGAGACTATATGGGGTAGAGACTGGAAGTGCTCAGGAGAACTCAAGGAATAACCTGTTTTCAATCACATTTATCCTAAATGCCAATAAAACCCAATATTGTCTATTTTGTCCTTGTGAGACGGCCTATTGATTACTGTTTGCTTATGCAGTGAATCTGAAGCCAAAATATATGTGTGAGCATCGATCATTGTTATATTAGTGTAGTTCTGTGAACAGCGGGTGATATATCACCACTGCACAGATTCAAGAGTGCAGCTGATATGACAGATCACACGCGCACATACAGAGGGTGACCTTCACTATGGAGTTCAGATGCTGAGAGTGAGTTCAAAGCTCTGTGAATCCCTCCATCAGAAAGATGGGGCTAAAACATGTCATGCTAGCATAGACCGCAGGCTGACGGGTGCTTGTAACAGCCCCAGTGCTGCTTAAGAGGTAGAAGCAAGGTTATGACACCAGTTAAAAGAAACTTGCTGACAACTTAAACTTAAAAGGCCTGTAATTGTTTTAATACACTTGCATTCCTTTGACAAGTATTTATGCATTAGTGTTCATTGATAAGATAACATGTATAGGACGCAGGGGAAAGGAGGTGGATAAGTCAGCGGAATATTCCTTTGATGGAGCTGGAGTCAGAGAGGTGGCGGAGGTGATGCGGGCTTTTGATGGCTGTTGCCGAGCAACGCAATCCATCTGTCTGACTGTCGGGGGCTAGAAAGGCCAGATCTGCTTCATTTCATTTATTCATGCCACGTTTACCTGTTACTAGGTAGGAAAAAAAAATGTGGACCACAGTCACAGCTCATTTTCCAAGATGAACATATGGAGGTTTTGAACATGCAACATGAATAGAACCTGGGTGGATCAAAGCGGGGGAAAAAGCATTTGTATCCAACAAAATAATAATTATAACTTCTATAGAAATTGATAATTGCTATGCAGGTTTGCGTTAGCATTGCATTTGTCAAAATTTCATGTAATTTGTTTGTTTGCTCATTTGTTTAGCTTGTTAGTCATTTGGCCATTTATTTATTTAGTCATTCGTTTATTCTTGTTTATTTTTAATTTTGTATTATTTTTAGTCATTCATTAATTCCAGTATTTATTTATTAATTTATTTGTTTAGTTTTTAATTAATGAATTCTTTCTTTCTTTATTGTTTTGGATTGTATTGGATTTGTTTGTTTTTTTTATTTGCTATTACAAGTTATGGAGTTTCACAGAATTTTTTTAGTTAGTCATTTATTTATTAATTAATGTACTAATTAATTCATTTACTACTGTATTTATATGTTTATTTATTCATTTATTTACTTATATCTTTATTAATTAATTCATTCATTCATTCGTTCATTCATTTATTTATAGTCATTAATTAATTTATTCATGTAGTCATTTATTTAGTCATTTATTCATTCCTATTTGTTTGTTTGTTTATTCGTGTATTAATTTTAGTCATTAATTTATTTCTGTTCATTTATTTATTCCAGTATTTATTTATTAATTAATTAATTTTAATCTTTAATTAATTAATTCTTTTTTGGTTATTGTTTTACATTGTATTTTAACTTTAATTTCATTTCATTTAGTTTAGTTTTTTTATTTGCTATTACAAGTTGTGGAGTTACGCAGACATTTTTAAAATGTAGTTATTTATTAATTAATGTATTAATTCATTCATTTATCCCTGTATGTATTTATTTATTTACTTATTAATTAAGTCATTCCTGTATTTATTTATTTATTAACTTAAAAATTGTACTTTTCTATATTGTTCATAGTAAAAACAAATTACAGGTAGCTGACAAAAAAACATGCCTCTGTTAAAGAATAGTAATTATTAGAAAACACAAAACAAGGTCACTTGCGCATATTTCAGTGTAAATTTGTTAGGGAGATTTTTTTTTTTTTTTTTTTTAACAATATTATCTATATGGTTAGATTTGTTGTTACATGTGTATTTATTCAACATAAATCCCACACTCTTTCTGTATTTACTCTCTCAAACAAGATTTTTATTTGAGCATGATCAATCTGAGCATAATACCTAGTTGTTAAATACCTCAGAGATAGTCTGCTGTTGACCTGTACTTAATTAAACTGTGTTGGCAATTTGTGAGCTACTAGCACAGACTTGACTTGTTTGCTCATGCTGAAATAGCCACCATGAATTATGTAGTGTTTGCAAATCTCATAAGCATGCATAGACTGTAATGGCTATAGAGAGGCGGACATCCATAAGAGAGGCCAACTAACACATGACCAGCTAAATTTTCAACATAAATTGTGGTGAATTTTTGATTGCATATGTCCAAATCTTTTTTTTTTAACATATAAGCGATTTCAGACTCATTTTTGGTGTTTTTGTTTGATAAAACAAACAAACACTTCTAACTTCTAACATTGTTTTACATGCAGCAATGAGGTTTCAGTGCCATTCTGTTATTTTAAGGTGCTTTGTGCAATTATGCATGATCTTTAAACACAATTTTTCATATTTAGCTGCATTGTAACTGAGCAGGTTAGTGCTTCTCTCTGGAGATCATCTAAAACTGTTTGTGCTTCATAAAATGGCTTTGCGCGTGTTCTTTTTTTCCCTGAAAGTTAAATGAAGCATTTATGTGCTAATTCTGTTTATAGACTGTGGTAAAGTAGTTTAATTAAATCAACACACATGTGTAAGCCTGCCTCGTCTAACTAATATATTACTCCCTGATTTGATTGATCTGCTGTTCTTGGCTATAGTGAGAAGATACGCTACGCTGCTTAACTTAATTTGAAATATAATACCCTACATATTCATCTTAAAGTCATAATGTAACAGACTTTATCTATGTAGCATTATTCATTTATTGGCATGCAGTTAAGAGTTTGTTTTTAGAGATTTTTAAGCAATTATTACCATAGAATGGTGTCTAGAAACCAATTACAAGGACGATTTCAGAGGTTACATTTCTGGCTAAGGGCACAATGGTGTCTGGGATTTGTACTATCCTATCAAAATAGGTAAAAGGCAAAAACACCAAAAAATAATCTTAAAAAAGAACTATAAAACGTAAACATTCATTTTATTTATTTATTTATTTATTTATGTATTTATGTATGTATTTCAGAGGCACGCAAACTGTTTAATATGAAGGGCCAAAAATCAAAATTAATTGAGGGCCTTGGGCTAAATCTAAATGTTGCATTATATCCAATTACAATACAGAAATGTAAAAATAAAAGGTAAATAATGTTTGTGAAATGTAATTTAAAAATTTTAATTATTTAATCAATTTCATTGGATGTTTTTACATTTCTTAAAAAAAATGCAACAAAAAAAGTTAACAGTATTTTTTAAAATTCTATTTAATATTTATTTATAAAATATTAAATTAATAAAATATAAATATTATTTAGAAAATGTATTTGTTTATTAATACAATTTATTTATAAATAAAATTGATTCTTAGTAATTAGTTTATGTTTATAAAATATTTATTTATTTGTAAAATTTTAAATGAATAAATGATAAAAAATAATTAGAAAATGTATTTGTTTGCGAATACAATGAAATGTAAAATGTAAATAAAATGGATTCTTGTTTATTAATTCATTTATATATTTATAAAAATATTAATTAATTTATTCATTCATTCATTTTGTTTATTTATTTAATAATCATAATATGATTATGATGTGTGTGAGCAAACAGCTACAGAATGGCTTTGACATCTCTACATGATTGACCTTTTTTTTTTTCAAACGTAATTATCTAATGCACAACATTTATATATCAGTCATATTTTTATATTGATCATATTTATTATTTGTTTTGTTTCTTGTTGTATATACTGATCTGTTTCTTTCTGCCTGATTTATGGTGCTTGCATGCACCAAGGTCACTAGAGAAAATGCATTTGGTTGTTTTAATACTCACTCAGTAAACCTTGACTAGGTTTGATTGTACGTGCATTAGGCTAAAATCAGTCAGTAAAATCAGTATTTTTTGGAAACTCAGGTCATCACAAAGCAATCACCACTCCAATCACATGACCTGACAGGAAGACAACAAACAACCCCCAGTTCACCAAGTGCACTGATGGCTTAATTAAGTTTGCTGTGATATTTCATCCAGTCACGGCAGCCTGTCTTAGACACACCGAGACCATTACTGTGAATTATTTACACTGTTCCAGAGCCCTATATGTGACTGCTGGCATGCATGAGGTCCCTGCAGGAATACCGGGCCCCGTGGAGGATATCCAGCCACCTTTGGAGTTAAATAACCTCATTTAGCCGGTGTGGGCCATTTGTTCCCTGCTCTGACCGTGCAGGATGTTGCACGTGGAAAGACCCATGTTGAATCGCATTATGCATAGTATCCATACCACACAGAGTGCAAGATTAGAATTAGTGCATTGAAAATAGTATGCCAGAAGTGCTCAGATGGTATACTGACATTTTGAATTATACATTTGTGCATGTTTTTTTTTTTTAGTATGCCTAAAATTATTAAGATGTCTAAATTAACCTGAAAGTAAGTGAAATATTAAAATGTATATAAATAATATATTTACATTTAATTTAATTTGAATTTAATAAGATGATTTTAAATGAATAATTAAATAAAAGTTTAAATTAAATAGCATTTTATACTGTTTGTTGTTACAATTAAGTAAAGGTTATAAAGTTATAATATAATATAATTGTTTAAATTTATATTAATAATACATTTAAATGCAATTTTGTTTGATTTAAATTTTTTTATTTTAAATTAAAATAAATAAATGAATAAATAAAAATTGGTGTCAGGAGACCAATATAATATAATATAATATAATATAATACAATACACAGATAGTAATATTTTTAATAATCATATAATTAATAGTTATATATATATAATTTTATAAAATAATTTAATTTATATGAATTTGTATGAATAATATATTTATATTTATTTAAATTTATATTTATATTTAATTTTATATTTAAATTTATATTTATTTAAATTATATGAATAATATATTTAAATTTAAATGAATTTATTTAAATATTTTAATTTAAATAAAAGTACAATTGACTACATTTTGTCAAAATACTATAAATATTTATTTGTTTGTTTTAATTTCTTTGTTCAAATGTATTATTTAAATATATGTATGTATGTTTGTTTGTTTGTTGATTAATTAATTATTAATTATTTAATATTCAGTTGTAGGATTCAGTTGTTTCATTTAAATAAATAATTAAATACATTAGTCAAGTCAATAGACATTTTATACATCAAGTATCCAGATACAGTGTATTAATTTAATTTAATAGTCATTTTATGTCAAGTGTCCAGAAACATAGTTTATAAGTATTTAAATTAATTTTAATTTAATAGACATTTTTATTTGTTTAATTTAAATAAATAATTAAATACATTAGTCAAGTAAATAGCCATTTTATGTCAAATATCCAGATACATAGTATATAAATTTTGATTTAATTTAATAGACATTTTATGTAAAGTGTCCAGATACATAGTTTATAAATGTTTATTTAATTTAATTAATTAATTAATTTTAATTCAATAGACATTTTTTAAGTCAAGTATCCAGATACATAGTGTTGAAATATTTAATTTAATTTAGCAATTTAAATAAAATTTAATTTAGCAATTTAAATAAAAAATAATAATTTTAATTCAGTAGACATTTTATATTTATTTACCTGTTTGCTTTTGTTTGTTCAAAAATATTTGTTTTTTTTAATTAATTAATTAGTAATAGTCAAAGAAACAAATGTAATAGTGAAGCTACATTATAACATTTGTATGTCAACACAAACATTATGTGACACAAGGGTCTTTGGGATCAAGAGGCAATTTTTTTGACATGGTAGTATTTCCCAGTAGTCCTGCACTGTTTTACTAAATGCCCAAACGTATTGAGATTTTGAGCAATTGCCCTCATCTGTACACATTTAGCAACACCTTTAACCCCAACCTGACACTGCGATATCATTCGCTTCCAGCATCCCCTTGTGATCCGTCTGTGTTTGTCTGAACAGTCGAGCGGTGGATGGTGGTGGACAGCAGTCTGTCAGCCGGTGCTTAATGAGTTTTTTGGTAAATGAAGAAGTGAATGAGGCTCTATATTTAACACAGACACCGTGACTGTGGGTCATTTTACGTGGCTCCATTTTGCATCGTTGCAAAGCTTTGCCACACCGCAAGATGGATGAGGGTAATTTTCATGGCGTTGGGCAGCAGTTTATCACGAGAAAACAAACAGAAGGCCTTAAATCACCATGTATTATGAAACACTACAGCACACACACGCACTCACATGTACAGGAGTGGTGTGTGTACATGCACATCTAGCTCCGCTCTTCACATATTGACATTTAAGTGCATATTTATAGATAATTTATGGCAATCATAGATATTTGCATACAGGTTTTGTGAATGTGTTTCATGCTGTTAAGACTTTAACTATTTTGATGTGTAACATCGTTGATTAAAAAAGGTTAATAAATTTAATTTATTGGTTTAATTTAATTTATCTGTACAAATACAATTTTATGCTTTTAATCATTTTAATTTAATTAAATAAAGTTAAACAAATCAATAGACCTTTTTTACATCAAGTATCCAGATGCTTAGTGAATACATGTATGCAAACTTATTAATTAATAAATTTATTTTAGCAAGTAATTATTTAATTATATAAATAGCAGACAAATAAATTTCCATGTCTAAATACATTTAATGTCAAAAATCCAAATACTTAGTGTTTGTTTATTGATTTATTGATTGATTTATTTATATTTGGTTGTATGATTTTATTCGTTTAATTTTAATCAATTTCATTTCATTTCATTTTAATTCAATAGACATTTTAAATGTCAATTTTAATTTAATTTAATTTTAATTTAGTAGACATTTCATACACAAAGTATCCAGATACCTAGTGTAGAAATATTTATTTATTCAAATTAAATGTAATTAATAATTATTTAATTATTTAATATTATATTATATTGTATTATATTTAATATTATGTTATATATTGTATAAATATTTATTTATTTATTTATTTAATTAATTTTAATTCGATAGACATTTTAAATGTCAAGTATCCAGATACGGTGTGTGTATACATATATATATATATATATATATATATATATATTATATTTTATTTATTATTTTTCATTTTTTTATTTATTATTATTATTTATTATTTTTTTTTATTAATTGATTTTAATTCATTTTAATTCAATAGACATTTTATGTCAAGAATCCAGATACATAGTGTATAATTATTTATTTATTTATTCTTTAATTTTAATTAAACAGATATTGTGTGTCAAGTATCCAGATACATTGTGTAGAAATATTTAATTTATTTGTTTTGCATTTATTGTAATTAATGAATTAATTTTAATTAAACAGATATAGTGTCAAGTATCAATTAATTAATTAATTTTAATTTAATAGATATTGTGTCAAGTATCCAGATACATTGTATAAATGTTTATTTATTTATTTTCATTTCATGATTTTAATCATTTTCAATTAAATAAGTAAATAAATAAACTTTATAAATGAATAAAAGTCAGTAGACATTTAATAAGTCGAGTATAAATATTTATTTACTTAAATATAAGAAATAAAATTAAAATGTATATGAATGTTAAGGAAAGTTAATATCTTTTTGCACTTATAACAAGTGTAGTCTTCAGTTTTGTACCATTTTATGCAATTTGTCTAATGGAAATTTCTCTATAAGAAGCTCACCTTTATGTGCTGTCAAGACTTAAGTGTGCGTTATGTCTGTGACGTGACCGGTCTGTGAATGATATAATCACACACATAGTGACCTGCATGGGCCAGACGTCTGAAACCAACAAAATTGTGCTAATTTACTCTACTGAAGCTACAAAACCTGCCTGTCATCTAAGGCTTCTTTGAAGGCCAGCTCAGGTGCACAAGAAGTGATAATAGCTTACAAAAGTCTATATATAGATTACACTGTGCTGCTGAGCACTGGTGTCACAGCATCCTTAAATGAGCACAAAATCATAGTAATAATCTAATGGCAGTTCAAAACAGTGGAATTAGTGTAGATCTACCATTTTCACCTTTGCCTGAACAAAGGAGGAGACAAAAGTAGTGATTACAGAGGCTGAGGAGGATGTCACATATGTGTCTCAAATCATACATCCTCCACAGACCTGTCAGGCTGTATTGAATAGGATTTGCAGAATTTACACATAACGCAACCTATTATTGCTATTAAGCAAAACATATGTTCAAAACAGAATATTTATTTTCTTATCTGACTGAAAGGAATTCTGTTGAATGAAACCATGCATTTTGTAATTACAGTCTGGCATGATCATTTGCAGTCAAAATTAACCGGTTAATCAGTGAAACTTAACAAAAACACAGCATTAGCTTTGTGTTATGGACCTTCAAGTCAAAGTACAGGGGCATTTGCATATTTTACGTCCATAGGATGAGGGTAAAAGAATATTTAAGAGTTTGCTGAGGGGGAAAAAAGAGGCATTTTATTTTATTTTATTTTATTTTATTTTATCTCAGTGACTTTTATTATATGGGGGATTTTTTTAAACGCATAAAAAAAAGAAACTTTTACATTTTACATGTTATGAAAATGAAGTATCTATTTCCTTATTTTATTTTATTTTATTTTATCTCAGTGTTTTTGTCCATACAATAAAAAAACCCCACTGACTTTTATTGTATGGGGGATTTTTTTTAAACACATAAAAAGATTTTGCTGAGGCGGAAAAAAGAGGCATTTTATTTTATTTTATTTTATTTTATTTTATCTTATCTTATCTTTTTTTTAAACACATAAAAAAAGAAACTTTTACATTTTACATGTTATGAAAATAAAGTGTCTTTTTCCTTTCCTCATTTTATTTTATTTTATTTTATTTTATTTGTTTTTATTTGTTTATATTTTATTTTATTTGTCATGTGGCAATGTTTTTCCAGTGTTTTATTCTAACCATGTCTCTGTGATTTTGGCCATACAATCAATCAATCAGTCAATAAACAGTAATAAAACACAGACTTTTATTGAATGAACTAAAAATTATTTTATTTTATTTTATTTTATTTTATTTATTTATCTCAGTGTTTTTCCAGTGTTTTATTTTAATCACGTCTCAGTGTTTTTGGCAATACAATAAAAAAAAGTAATAATGAATAATAAATAATACATTTAAAAAAAAAAAAGAAAGAATGAAAAAAAAAACATTTTTCTCATCAAACAAAAACTAATTTTTCATCATACAAATTTAAAAAGCTTAAAATTTTTACATGTCATGAAAATTAAGAATCTTTTTTATTTTATTTAAATTTTATTTTATTTTATTATTTTGTTGAAGTTTATTTTATCATGTCTGAGTGTTCCATACAGTTTGTCCATACAATTTAGTTTTTTTGTTTTTTTTTTGGTCATACACATTTTGGGACCACATGATGGTAGAAAAATAATGATTTTTAGAATTTTTGGGTGAACTATCCCTTTAAATCAACCGTCTGCAATATTTTTTTGAAGACTTCATTAACATTAGCAACAAACAATGCCTAAAAAGCTATTGGCTATCACTTAGCATTAACTACAGAGCAAGATATTCTAGAGCTCTATTCTATTCTTGTCTGGAAGCAGATCATGTTCTTGCTTCATTTTCTAAAATAGAAACACTGTAAATGTGTATATATAATAACATTTTGTGCTAGGAGTGTGCTAGCATATAAATGGCTTCAGGGCTAACAGACGTGGACTAAAAGCCATCCAATTCTGATTTTATGGGGTCTTTAAAGAAACTGGCGTTTAAAGTCAGACAGGCACAAACACACATACTGGCTTTATCGCAGCAGTGTTTATTACTCCATTCAAAGGGCCGTTTTGTGTGGCGTTTTCCTGAGGGATTATCTCCATTAGCATGCCATAGCCGCCCAATATCAAACCACTTTTCCCTCATTGATCCTTGCTGTGCATGAAGGCTGGCAATTTGTTTAGATTTGCATTCAATTTTTATATAATACACAGCAAAAAAACGTCCATCTGGGTGTAATTGGATTGTGCGCTGTTGGGCTTTCATATGTGGATTGCTCAAGTAGCAATGACCTTCGGCTAAACAACGCTCGCTTTCCCGCCTGACAAACCTCGCCGGCCCTTCTTGACTCGTGCCTCCTCGTTCCTTTTTGAGATGCAAATGGGATCAGTGAAGGTCCCACGGGGAGGTTTGTTCAGCTAACTCTACAGCGTACAAACAATTAGCACGTGCCGAGGCATGAGTATGTGCTCACCTTGTGCTCTAACGGGGGCAAAGATGCATCCAAATCTCATCAGGGCTCAAGAAGCGCTGCTGTCAAGTGTTACTAGGAAGTGTTTATACAGTGCGGTCAGTTAAAATGAGGCTTTAATGAATTCCTGCTATTTTTTTTTTTGTTTTTTTCTGAATACAGGATGGAAGTGTGAATCTCATAAAAATATGACATTGACACTAAGTTGATCATACTTCACCACCGTAAATGAAAGGGAAAAATTAAATGATCTATTGTACTGTATAGTTTAAAAGAAGATTTTTTTTCGTTTTAATTTCATAATTATTTTTCTGATTTTCCTTGTATTTTTATTCACACCTGTGTGGCTTTTGTATTGTGCCATAATTTTTATGAAAATTAAGCATTTTTCTTCTCAAATTCACTTTAACCTGAGCCTCGATTATTTTATTTTATTTTATTTTATTTTATTTTATTTTATCCATACTGCATCTTGTCTCTGACAGACATTACACTTTATTAATTAATGAATTCATTCATTCATTATTTAATTAATTTATTTTAATTTTATTTAATTTTATTTTTAGAAATCCTATTAATCTCTATGGTGATTTTTTTTTTTTTTTAATTTTATTTAATTTTATTTTTAGAAATCCTATTAATCTCTATGGTGATTTTTTTTTTTTTTTTTTTATAAATCCTATGATTCTCAGAGGTGATTATCTTTATTTTATTTTATTATTTTATTTATTTATTTATTTATTTTTATCCCTACTGCATCTCGTCTCTGACAGACATTACACTTAATTAATTAATTAATTAATTAATTAATTCATTCATTCATTCATTCATTATTTAATTAATTAATTTTAATTTTATTTTATTTTATTTTTATAAATCCTGTTAATCTCAATGGTGTTTCTTATTTAATTTAATTTAATTTAATATAATTTATTTTTATAAATCCTATGATTCTCAATGGTGATTCTCTTTATTTTTTTATTTTATTTTATTTTATTTTATTTTATTTTATTTTTGTAAATCCTATGATTTTCAGTGGTGATTCTCATGTTGACTTCTGTGTTAAAATCAAAATTAATTTTAAGACAATAGAGTAAATACTACAGCACAGTATTGTACATTGTACTGGTAATGAAAATGGACTGACGTTCTTCATGCAATGCAAAATGACTTTTTAGTCGAGGTCGAGGGTTTTTTTTTTTGATTCTGGGGTTCAATATGACCATGTTTTTGACGGATTTCATGCTACACCAAGACTATTTGATCCCAAGTGAGATTTATTTTGCTTAATCAAATGTGAATAGAAAATTCAGAGCTCATATTAGCATGTTTGGTTTATTGAAGTGACGCTGCCTGATGCTGCTTAAAATAAGTCACCTTGACACTTTCTTTGCCCTTCATACGGGAGAGAGGGAAAAACAGGAAGGGAGAGAAGAAAGCCAAGGGGATCCATCTAAAATTAGCTGCTATGAGAACAGCATCTTGATGGAGAAGTTCACAAGGTTCTCCATCTAATCCAATCAATCTAGAACAAAGCCAGAAGTTTCCTCCAAACTAAGCGCTCAGTATAAAAGGAGCGAGACGTGTTTGATGTCTGCGTCCAAGCACAGCACAAGAAAGTTTGCTGAAACAGCCTGTTTTCCTTTCGTACTGTGTTTGCATGATGTAAGTTCTCATTACCAGAAGCATGAAATGATCAAAAGATTCATGGAGCTTAAACTTATTGACTTATAATCCTGTTGCTTTGTGTTTCCAGCGTCATTTGACCCCAAATGCATTGGGTCTTTGAAAATATATGTGGCATGGCCGATGGGCATTTCCAGAGCAATGTTTTCAAAACCTAGTGCATTCATTCTCAGTGGCCCCAGTGCATTATTGCATTCTCGGTATGCTCCGTGTTTGTATTGGTTGAGTCATAAACATATACATAACCCATGAGAACAGAGGAGCTCGCTGTCAGAATGACTCATTTGGATGTCCATGGGTCACAGTCATGCATGCTGCTTCTGCACTGGTGTTCATTTTTACTGGGGCATGTTATTTATACGAGACGCAGACATGTTGTCTGATGAAGTTTTGCCTGTTTAGAAAAGTAGATCTCACCATGATGTGTTTGATTTTATTGAAGTAGTCAATGCAAGTGTCAATTTTAGTCAATTTTATTGTGTTGTTATTTTATATATCAATGTTTTTTTTTGTCCATACAAGACAAGACAAGACAAAACAAAACAAAAAAACAAATAAATAAATAAAAAGTTGAAAAATTCTTCATTTTTTTTTAATATTATAAAATATATTATATAATATTATTGTTTAATATTTACATTTTTTTTTCTTTTTGGAATAACATAAGTGTGAATAAATGATGCATTTTTTAAATTAATTTTAATACAGCCACCCTATATTAGCTTTGGAAAAAGTCCACAAGTCCTAACCATTTTATTTTGTTTTGTTTTGTTTTGTTTTTTATTTTGTTTTATTTTGTTTTGTTTTGTTTTGTTTTACTTTATTTTACTTTATTTTATTTTAGCGTTACTACCTCATGTCTCTGACAGACATTCTGTTTAATTTAATTTAACTTAATTTTTATTTTATTTTATTTTATTTTTGCCCTACTGCATCATGTCTCTGATAGACATTATACTTTATTTTATTTTATTTTATACTTTTTATGCTTCATTCATTCATGCATTCAGTATTTTATTTTATCCCTACTGCATTGTCTCTGACAGACATTTTATTTTATTCCTACTGCATCATGTCTCTCACAGACATTATACTTTATTCATTCATTCATTTATTATTTTATTTTAGTAAATTCTGTGATTCTCAGTGGTACTTTTCCTGTAGAATAATGATTTTTCTGTTTTAAACAGAATTAACTGGAAAAAGTGGACAAGTCCTAACCATCAAATGCATCTGAAAAGTGTGAAATACAAATGAATAATGATGTGCATAGCAACTATTGTAAATGCAACTTGATTATTTGTGTTTTTTTCTATAGCGCATACAATTTGCATTTATTTACATAAATATAACAATAAATTGACACAGTCTCATAGAGCTAAGCAATATGACAGTGAATATATAATGAAGACTTGCAGTTTTATAATATAATCCTGTTTTGAGGTTGTTTTTAACATCATATTTTTAGCACTTGTGGCTGATTTTTCATTCATTTGTTCCATCAATTTCCGAATAGAAAGCGAAAACTAACAGGAGATCAAGAAACTTTCTCTTGGAAAGTGTTTAATTATTTTCATTACAAAATTCACTTCCTGTCCAATATTTTGGTCATTATTATAAAACAATATTATGCTTGTATTATTATATGCCTTTATTTTTTAAATTCCTTTGGATTCCTTTATTAATGACATTCATCAATCAGAACTGTCATCCAAATATGTGCCATATGTTAAATGCAAAATTGTTATTTCTACATTTTCTGTATGAGCTTGCTTTATAAAACTTAAATATGTTATGCATAATGTTAAATTTAACATTTAACATTTTAAAGTTGCATGCAGTTCAGAAAAGCTCAATCGGACACGTGGGAGCTCATTTAACGTCGTCGTTAGATTACGGGAATCTGCTCAGCTGAGGATAATTGTGTAATATTCACATGAGGGTCAGTGCACTCTAAATCCCATAATCCACCAAACTCCATTACTGAAGTCTGTTATTAGACGGGAAGCAGTTGACGTTTCCCTCTGAATACATTAAAGGGGCTTTATTGAAATGCATTGTGCTGCTTCCGATATGCTTTTCCTCTGTTTTCCAGTGCAGAGATGTGACACACGTGTACAGTATATGAACTGGTGCACTGCAGAAACTAATGGTTGGTGTGACCATTGACGACTTGCTTTCACTCTGTCTCGGTAATGATCCTATAATGAAGTTGAATGAAGTTACATGCAACATTGCGGCTGACAATCAATAGTTCACACTCCCATTGTGTTACAATTAACCTGATCCCTAGAGACTCACCCCAAAGGGCAAACGCTTTATCCTGTTGTTGTGAAAGGCTAACAAAGATGAAAAAAGTGCATTTAGCACAGGACATTCAAGATGTAGACGACTTTGTTTCTTCATCAACACAGATTTAGAGAAATTTAGCATTACATCACTTGCTCACCAATGGATCCTCTGCAGTGAATGGGTGCCATCAGAATGAGAGTCTGATAAGCTGATAAAAACATCACAATGATCCACAAGACTCTAGTCCACTGATTAATGTCTTGTAAAATGAAAAACTGCTTGTTTGTAAGAAACAAATGCATCATTTGGTCATTTTAACTTTAAACCGTTGCTTTTGGCCAAAATATGAGTTCATAATCATAATAACGCTTCCTCAAGTGAAATAAGTCCATCCCCTGTTGTCCCCTCACATCATAGTCCACTGACTATTTGTTTATAATTGTATTGGACCTTTTTGGCTGATAAACAGTGCTTGATCTGTGCATATTTCTCTCCTGATTCAGACTAAGCAACATTTGTAAGGCCATTTTCAATTCAGTTTTTCCATTTTAATTTTTGTGGATTCCGCTTTAAATGTCATTGATCAAAAAGCATGTCTAATGAATTAAAATCATGAAATTTAAACAATTTAATAAAAGTTTATTAAAAGTTTAACAAAAATTACATGTTTAGGGCTCTATGAAATGTTTTAGCATGTCTGTTTCATTTATTCTTACAATAGCCTTATAAAATGTTTATTTTTCTTAGAAATACTGTGTTGTGTATTTATATTTTTCTGCTTATCACATGAAGGTATAAAGCATTCATTCGTTTCATTTATCTTTTAATTAATGAAAATGAAACAAATGTTATTTTTTGGCAAATAAAGGGGATTTACTATTGCACTTATTCCTTAAAAATAATGTTTTAATAATTTCAGTAGTAGAAGTAGTAGTACTACACTCTACTGAATAATAGTAATGTATTTTTGCCAAAATGACTTCATGTTAAACCGAACTTTTATTTTGACGGGTTGCTGTGAAAACCTTTAAATTTCGGTGTGTATATGATAAGACTCTAGTTTTACTAAATGAAATGGTAAATGCTTATGAAATGACTCTCAGAGCAGTTCTGGAGATGTTCATGTATTTATGTCCTCATTTAGTGAGACAAAAGACGCTAATATCACTGCAAGTGTCATGCACTTCAGTAGTAAACAACATTCATTAACACAGAGACATGCAGAATTCATAAATAAATAGACGTTTTGAGGCTTATATTAGTCCTTATTGTAATGTAATGACCTACTTTATTAAATTAATTCATCTAAACTTCATGGAGCCCTACATTTAACAACGCTTTAAAAACGGTTTAAAGTTAAAATGTTTATACATTTGTTTCTCTCAAACGCAAAGCTTTTTGCTTCACAAGACTTAATTGATGGACTGGAGTGGTGTGGATTACTTGTGGATTATTGTGATGTTTTTATCAGATGTTTGGACTCTCATTCTGACGGCACCCATTCACTGCAAATGATCCATCAATAGCAAGTGATGTAATGCTAAATTTTTCCAAATCTGTTCTGATGAAGAAACAAACTCATCTACACCTTGGATGTAAAATTTTAAACTTTTAAATGTTTAAAAATTGTAAACCTCCACAACCTTAGCAATCACTTAGTGATGCATTTAAAAAACATTCAGAACACCTTGGCGACAGTCCACAATTTTCTAGCCTCATGGTGGCGAGTTTTGCTTTGGCAAACAACAGGATTTTCTTCAGTGAAATAATGAAAGTCTAGTTAATTTATTGTCTTCAAAGCAAAAAGCAATATATAAAAATCAAGGTTTGTATATTTATTATAAGATGGACACGTTATATAACGCATCTGTAGAGGCATTATCTAAACATTTACTCCCGTTGCTTTCCTGCACCGATTTGTTTCTCTGAACATCCATCAGTGCTGCATCTCTCTGGAGACTTTAGAAATGATGAGATGTGCAATAACACGCCATGGTTTAATAATCCTGCTGCCTAGCCCAATGTTGGCGAGATAAATTTCCCAGTGCATTGTGGGAGGAGATCCACCAGCGAAACTCGATGTAAATTTCAGTGCATAAAACCCCCCAGAAATGCGTCCAGCTGTCGAGAGATCCTTTGGGTGAAGGTCTTGGGAGCAGCACATATGCTAATATTCAGGTTTCTGACAGGTACATGAGAACATCACGTGTACTGATGAAGACGTGACAGGCAGAACTGGTTCCCAGGATGTTCTGATGTCAAGGAAAGGCCTTCGGGGGGATTTACGGTTAAATGCTACTTGCTTCTCTACATTAACATGAACATATGTCCATATGGTTGTGAGCCAAACTCCCAGTGCAGAGTCACATGACCATGTAATGATGGATGCTGAAAAAAAGGTTCAGAAATTCTATCAGGTGATTTGCATCGGAATTTTCTGAACTTAAAACTGTGCTATTAATAATATTAGATCAATTTTTGACTTGGGTTTTTAAAACCATATTGATCAAGTTGGGATTGTGAAATCAATGCAAAGATTGGGCTAATATATGAGGCTGTCTTACTACGTTCTTCTTGTAGAACATTATTTAGGTGTTATATACAGTCAGTGTTGGGAAGGTTACTTTGGAAATGTAATAGGTTACAGATTACAAGTTACTTGATTTAAAATGTAATAAGTAGTGTAACTTTTCAATTACTTTATTAAAGTAATGTAACTTATTACTTTTAATTACTTTTTGATTACTTTTCTAAATTTCTAATATTTTCAACTGTTAATCATTTTGAAACATTTAATCCAGGCAGAGTTAACCATACAGTAGTGTTCAACACTGATTACTGTCAGACTTTCAAAATCCTTCATCACTTGAATGAAGATTATAATAAGTAAGGGATAATATACATCTTTATTTTGCGATAACAACTGGCTGAATGTACATTATCTCACTTATTACACAGCTGCTTGACAGATTATTTAGATGTTTCGTGTCAAAATTATTAGACACAAAACACTGATCTGAGTTGAAATATTTGAACGCAAAGCTTCAATGAAGAAATCAGTTGCTAGCAAACAGCAAGTTTAAACTAGACATTTTAGGGATACAGTGCAGTCATAACACATTTCACCACATAAATAATTTAGTAGTTTAACTTTGTTAGTTATCTTATTTTCCATTACAGTGTACAAAGAAAATAAATTAAAAAAAGTCAGCAGCTGTGTTTGTATGAAACAATAGAGTGATTCCACGATACCAGGATGACAGAATTAAGAAATTGTCCACATAATATTGAATTAAGCTTTAATATTTTATTATCTAACCAAACGCAAAACTTCCACCAAGAAGGACTATCAAGAATATAGCACTGACTTAAGATGCCCCGAATGAGTTATTAGCTTTTACCAGTGTTATCGAGCACAGCCACACAAATTCAGTTGTTTTTTTTTTTTTTTTTGGGGTTTTATGATTTTTACTGTGATATGACAGTAGAGAGATAACAGGAAAGAGCTGAGATGGGAGCGGGATCGGCAAATGGGCCTTGAGACGGGAATCGAACTCGGGTGAGCACAGTTGCACTGTATGTCGGCGCGCTAACCACGAGGCTATTGGCACCGACGCCACAAATTCAGACTTATTATATTTAGACTCTTATTTATTTTGAGATCATTGAGAGGTTAAATACAGATTTGAAATCATAACAAGAAAAAGTTTAACAGCTGTGATACTGGGCATGCAAAAATATTGGGTTCATGCATAAACCCAAATAGGAAATAAAACAGTTATCAAATAAGCATGTGTCCTATTCTGTGTCCTGAACTCCTGAAACATTGGTGTCTCATTTTAGAGCAATCAATGCAATTTATGAAAGAAATCAACTGAATCTGTAAGTGGGTGTGTGAAAAAATTCAGATGTAACTCCCTTTGTAATCACTGGCATTTTTCAAAAGTAACTGTAATTTAATTACACATTTTTTCACAGTAACTGTAACTAATTACAATTACATTTATTTTGTAATTAAATTACGTAATTCCGTTACAAGTAACTAGTTACTCCCCAACACTGTATACAGTTGAGGCCAAAAGTTTGCATACACCCCGCAGAATCTGCAAAATGTTCATTATTTTACCAAAATAAGAGGGATCATACAAAATGCATGTTATATTTTAATTTAGTACTGACCTGAATAAGATATTTCACATCAAAGATGTTTACATACAGTCCACAAGAGAAAATAATAGTTACATTTATAAAAATGACCCTGCTCAAAAGTTTACGTACACTTGATTCTTAATACTGTGTTGTTACCTGAATGATCCACAGCTGTTTTTGTTTTTTTTGTGATAGTTGTTCGTGAGTCCCTTGCTTGTCCTGAACAGTTAAACTGCAAAAGTTTACACTCCTGGCTCTTAATGCATTGCATTTCATTCTGAAATAGTTGCATATGAGTCCCTCAGTTGTCCTCGGTGTGAAAAGATGGATCTCAAAATCATACAGTCATTGTTGAAAAGGGTTCAAATACACAAAAATATTAAAAAAACGAAGAATTTGTGGGACCTGAAGGATTTTTCTGAAGAATATTTTCTTTGACCAATTAATGAAAATGTGAATGATTTGCAGCGAACTTTTAAAATGGGATTATGCATTAGTAATTTTTTGTCATGTTCATAAAGTATTTGCATTTTGGTAACACTTTAGTTTAGGGAACAATTCTCACTATTGACTAGTTGCTTATTAGCATTAATATTTCTGGCATATTTGGCATATTTTTTAGTACTTACAACACACATATTAATGCCTTATTCTGCATCACCATATTTTAGATATTTTAGATATCTCAACTTAAATGGATAGCTCACCCAAAAATGAAAATTACCCTATGATTTACTCACTCAGCCATCGTAAGTGTATATGACTTTATTCTTTTAGATGAACACAATCATAGTTGTATTAAAAAATGTCCTGGCTCTTCCCAGCTTTATAATGGCAGTGAATGGCTGTTGATATTCAAAAGGCCAATTAAAGTCCAATAAAGTGCATTCATCCTAACTGTCGTATGCGCTTTCACGAGTGGCGTTCCAGCGGATGACTTAGGCGTAGCGTAAGCTTTGGTGAGAAGTTTCGAATGCAGACATGCAGAGGAGAGAGCAAAACAAAACACTGATCACAAATTAGAAGTACAAAACAAATATTTGTAAAGAAAAATGTTGAAGAACTTTGATTAAGCCCAGAGGAGACTGTTTTTTCTTTGCTGTAAACAAAACTTGGTTCTTGGGAAAAAAAATATAATGTCAATGGCTACCATCAACTGTTTGGTCACAAACATTCTACAAAATAACTTATTTTGTGTTCCGCAAAAGAAAAAAAACTCATAAAGGTTTGAAATAAATGATGACAGAATTGAAATTTTTGGGTGAACTATGCCTTTAAGTCTTATTTATATGGCTGTATATAATAGACATTTCTTATTTCATATTAAACCATACTCATTTTACCTCTGACATGTTTTATTTTTTTGCTTTGAGGAAAACTCTAAGAAAAAAGTGACACAGCTTACCCCACAGTTATAGTTTATAAATTAGCCTTTGAATTAGTGCCTGCAATGTTTCTGTTGCTATTCTAAATCTTTAACCTCTACACTGTAATTGTAACAGAAAAAAAGTGTTTCAGACTGTCGGGAGACATTCTGAAAATCCCAGAATCCACGTCTCTTTCAACAGCTTAATCAGTTCAGAGACCTGAAATGGTTATCTGAGGAAATGAAGGGGAACTGAGTTAAAGTAATGCCGCTTGTGAAGATCTCAGTCTGGATTCGCTGTCTTATGGGAGAAGGTATCCATAATAACCGACACTGAATTCTGTTCTGTTTTATCCAGTAGGCTAACTCGAACATCTCTTTTGATATTTCATTCACAGTCAAGTTTTCCAATCCAGATTTTATTCTTTACCCCAATGGTTTGATCTTCCTCGCAGTCTTTCTCTGTGTTAATGGAGTTTCAGGTTTTTGATCATTTTTCATCGCCTGTTCCAAACATTAAAGAAATTTTGATGTAGTAGTCATCAGTTTCGGATGCTGCCCCATCGCTAATAGCAAGATTTGGGCAGATTTACCCTTCGATGCTGAAGTTGTATCGCAGTCGCACTCGTCTGATTCCTGTGATTATGATGCAAACATTTCATTCTGCACATTTACTATTTAATAGATAAGTTATTAGTCTCTACAAGTGGCTACAAAGCTAAAAAAAAAAACTAAAAAGAGGTTCATTTTATTGGGAAAAGCAAAAGAAATGCATTCGTTTTACATCATCTGTGTGTCTTTTTCTTGAAGGAGCTTCAGGCAGATGTGAAGACCACAGATGTCGTGACATTTCGCTTTGGTCGGTTTAGAAAGTGATAGTAGGTGAGCCTTTAAAGCCATGCAAGGTGGCTGGGATGATTGACGCATTGCAAGCATCATTGAGCAAGTGATTTCTGGATATTTTCTGCGTTTAGTCTCGGCCTGCGAGGTTGGAACTCACTTTAGCGCAGTTAATTGCCCTTTCGATCTCATACAGTTGCTGTTTTCTGGCTTTCTTTCAGTAATGCACTTTTGTTTATCAAAATTAGGACTGTGATTGTGCCCTGATATGGCAAGGAACTATATATCTGAACTTTTTTCCCTAAATATAACTGTTGCTTGTTGCCAAAATGATAAACTACATTGTTGTTCTTGGGTTAAAAATGTTTATCTACAACAATTACTCATGCTCCAGTTACAGTAAACTCACAAAGCAGGTCTGTGAAACCGCTCAAGAGCGTTTCATTAAAATTACATTCAAAATCTTAATCTAAATTTGAATTCCAAAGCATGTATTCCCAAAGAAAGAAAAAAAAGAACAGTTCGTTGTGAATACATATATGCATAAAACAAGTCTTTGTGTCGTATTAAAATGGGATGACAGGCTTCAAAAGACGCAAGTGTGAGGGAAAGCTCGGTCTGATTTCTATCATAGCTTCACATTTGGCACTTGGAAGTCTAGCGAGGCTTTTGATTTAAGTTCAGAGGGAAATCTGAGAGGGGGAGAGCCGCTGGTTAGACGTGTGCCGTTTAATGAAGTCGCGCTGGAACGCCCATGGTTTGGGATCAAAGCCGCTTTGTGTCTAAAGAGGGCTAAACTGACAGGATGTCGGCCAGTTTGGCCCCTCTGAAACTGAGTCCGGAGGAAATGAAGTTTCTACCTTGAGTGGCTCAAAGGAACATTTTTCATATCACACCATCTCTGCCCTCAAAGCTGACCCAAGTCCAGTAATTATTTCACATGAGATTGGAATATTTTTCAATTTTTTGCATTACATTAATGATTAAGTACATGCTAATTCACTAATTCTGTATTCATGCAACACTTTATTTTAAATCACAAATGAGGTTGTTGGAGTCCACCTTGATTAAATCTTATAAGTCTTTTCATTATAAGGCTGTATAAGCAGTGTACATGCAATTTTACATGAATAGTTGAAATTTGCTTAGATCTCTTCATTTAGAGCTTTATATACAGTAGATCAATTGATAATCTCCATCTATGTATTTATCTATGCACTTATGTATTTCTGCACTATGTTTGTAATTTCTGTACTGGAAGCTCCTAACACCAAGACAGATTCCTTGTGTGTGTGAACACACTTGGCAATAAAGCTCTTTCTGATTCTGATCTAGAACTGTTTATGGAGATATTGACCTAGATCATATGATTTACGATCTAGAGTATCTGTCGTACTATCTGTCTATCTACAGTATCTATCTTACTGCCTGTCATACTATCTATCGTACAATCTACAGTATCTATCTTACTATCTATTATACAATCTACAGTATCTATCGTACTGTCAATCTATGGTATCTATCTATCTATCTGTCTATCTATCGGACAATCTATCGTACGATCTACAGTAGCTATCTTACTATCTATCATACAATCTACAGTATCTATCCTACTGTCAATCTATGGTATCTATCTATCTGTCTATCTTACTATCTATCGTACTATCTATCATACGATTTACGCTATCTTACCGTCTATCATACTGTCTATATGTCTAGCATACTATCTATCAGACAATTTACACTATCTATCTTACTATGTATCGTACTATCTATTATCTACATCTTACGGTCTATCATACTGTCTATTGTACTATCGTACAATCTACAGTATCTATCTTACTGTCTATCATACTGTCTGTCATCATACAATCTACAGTGTCTGTTGTACTTTCTATCTACAGTATGTGCAGTGTCTTACTGCCTGTCATACTATCTATCGTACAGTCTACAGCATTTATCTTACTGTCTATCGTTCAGTACAGTATCTACTGTCCTATCGAAAATACTATCAGTCTTTTTTTACATTTTGCAGTATGTATCGTACTATGTAACATACAATGTACAGTAGATATCTTACTATCTATCGTACTATCTATCATACGATTTACTCTTACTGTCTTACCGTCTGTCATACTGTCTATGTATCTTTCATACTATCTATCTATCATACAATCTACAGTATCTATCTTACTGTCTGTCTACAGTATCTATCTATCTGTCTATTGTACAATCTACAGTATCTATCTTACTATCTATCGTACTATCGGTCATACGATTTGCACTTGCATCTTATTGTCTATCACACTATCTATCTATCAGACAATTTACAGTATCTATCTTTCTATTTATCGTACTATCTATATGATTTACACTATCTTACTGTCTGTCATACTATCTGTCTATCGTACAATCTACAGGATCTGTCTTACTGTCTGTTGTACTATCTGTCTGTTATACAATTGACAGACTAATACCTTACTATCTATCATACTATGTCGTACAATCGACAGTATCTATCTTACTGTTTATTGTGCTATCTATCGTACAATCTACAATATCTATCGTACTATCTATCATACAATCTACAGTATCTATCATACTTTCTATCTACAGTATGTACAATATCTATCTTACTATCATACTATCTGTCTATCATACTATCTATCTATCGTGCAATCTACAGTATCTACTGTACTATTGAAAGTATCTATCCTACTCTCTATCTATTGTATAATCTAGTCTGATATCTGCAATAATAAATCTGCAATCTGCAGAAATTTACATTAAATTTTTATGATTGTTTTAAAGAACAATCATAAATACATTTTAATTAATTTAATAAATTATAAGTTAATTATTGTAATTTTACATTTTTGAAAATAAGTTAAATCTGACGACATGCAAGAAGGTAACAGTTATTCAGAGAAGTTCAAACTCAAGCTTATGTGTTTATTTATTTCAAAAAATTATTTGCAAAATACAGTATTAAAATATGAAAACTCCACAAAATTGTAGCAATGAATAAATCAGTCATAGTATTTGTTTTTATACTTTTTTTTTATAGTTCATGTTTTTGTTTCATTTTATTTTGAATTTTTTTAATTATTAACAATTATTGATTGTTTTATAGGCATTTATCATTTATATTAATTGATATGAAAGCAAAAATAAGTGATCATGATCCAGATATACAGGTCAGTGCATCTGGCCTAGCAACAACTCAGGTCAATGATTATCTTATTTAAGTATTTATTATTATTTTGTGTGTCTGTATGAGAAATGCCACTCGTTTTATAATGAAACCACTAATAAATTTGTCCTTGATTTCTTATTTTTCTCCCACCCCTAGTGACTTTTACTTAATTGAAACAACTGTCGACTATCAGCCCGGTCGACTAATTTGACACGCGGGGAGATACGCAGGCGAGCATATCAAGACACGCCAACACCCTGCTAATAAATCATACTGGGCCTGTCACACGGGAAAAGGCCATCCAAATGTTCTTGCTAATTTTACAGAGTGCCGTTTTGAGTATGTCTGCTCCGGCTAATGTAGGAGCTCTGCTCTCCTGTCAATGGCATCTACTCCTGCTAGCCTGAGGCTGTGATCAGGTGCCTGATGTCAGGGTTTATCGGCGATTGCTTTAGAATTGTTCCTCGGCAATAAGCCTGTGCCATTTGTCCAGGTAATGCAGGACAAGTGGAGTCGGCTTTGCATCTCGCATGGCTCAATAAACTAAGGGAAGATGATTTTGAAAGATAGGGGTGATTGCAATGAAATTGAGCAGAGGGTATTCAAGACTAATAAACTGAATTCGACTTCTGGTCTCAATAAATATTCTAAGCACAGGCTTATTAACATTTCTGCATTTTGTTTGAATGCCTGGACTGAATGTCATATATATTCTTTTGATTTTTCAAAAGTCCAAATTCCATGTTCAGCTGAAAGCAACGGTCTGAAGTTAAAAGAAATTGAATGATTTACTGGAGTCATGTGGATTACTTGTGGATTATTGTGATGTTTTAACCAGTGGTTTGGACTCTCATGCTGACGGCACCCATTCACTGCAGAATCTGTGTGAATATATGCAATAAACATTTAGAATTATTCCATTTCATGTGCACTTCTCTTCCAATTGTCCCAGTCTTTCGCTTCTCACAGTATTGCTCCATTATTATGCTCCATGCTGGATTGGAGGCGAGAAATTGTTTAGCCAGTCATTTAAGCATCATGCACTGCAGGAGTCTGAGTTTGATGCTGTTTTTCATTATTATAGCGATCCATTCCGAGCTGCAGCCTCCAGACTGTGTGTGTCTGCTGTAGTCAGACACTGACCCTGAGCTTGTAACTCACACGCCGTGGCCTTGCAGTTGTTTGTGTGTCTAGCGGCACTGAAACGCATTAATCGCTCCCCAGCGATCTAGTTGTTGCTGACCAGGTTAACTGCCCCCTCTTTTGGACCATTTACCCCACGCCTCTTCCCCATTGCCGTCCAAATAACTGCTTCAGTTTTTAAGAGAGAAGCATATCGATTGCTGAACGGTGCTTAATGAATTTTGATTGCTATAGCCACCATCAGAGATACGGTTTTGCTTTATTGATTAAAGGCTACTGGGATAATTTTACACACACATGAACAAGAAATGTTATAGATGAATGACTGGGCTTTATCATTAGCCCCATTTTAACCTTTCTGCATGTGTAGTTTTGAATGTGATATTGGAAAATTTGATTATGCTTCCTGTTGTGTTGAATGATAACCAACCATCCAAGAGAATCAAATATGTGAGTTATAAAGCAACATGTGGGAATTTGATGTTTAAAAGCAAAATTGGATTTTTATAGGCTACATAAATAATAGTTTGAACTTTTTTAATTATATAAAGAAATCTTTTGTACAATCTGCAGTATTTGCTATATATCGTACAATTTATAGTATCTATCTATCATACAATATATGGTAGCATACTATCTATCCTACAATCTGTGGTATCTGTCATACTATCTATTGTACAGTTTACAGTATCTGTCATACTGTCTGTTGTACAATCTATGGTATTTATCGTACTATCCATTGTATAATCTACGATGTCTATCATACTATCTATCATACAGTCTACAGTATCAACGTACTGTCTGTTGTACAATCTATGGTATCTATCGTACTATCTATTGTATTATCAATTGTACTGTCTATCATACAATCTACAGTATCTATCGTACTATTTATCGTACAATTTATGGTATCTATCGTCCAATCTACAGTATCTATTGTACTATCTACCAATTAGTCTGTTGTACAATCTACAGTATTTATTGTAGTATTTATGTACAATTTATGGTATCTATTGTACAATCTACAGTATCTATCTTACTATCTGTCATACACTTTAACGTATCTGTCACACAATCTACAATATATATTGTACAATCTACAGTATCTATCATACTATTTATCTTACAATTTATGGTATCTATTGTACAATCTATGTATCTATTGTACTATCTATTATACAATCTACAGTATCTATCATACTATACTATACTGTAGTACAGTCTATAGTATTTATCGTACAATCTACAGTATCTTTTGTACTATTTATCATACAATATCTGATATCTATTGTACAATCTACTCATCTATCATACTATCCATCGTACTATCTACAGTATCTATCATACTATCTATCAATTAGTCTGTAGTATCTATCGTACAATCTACAATATCTATTGTACTATTTATCTTACAATTTCTGGTATCTATCGTGCAATCTATGCATCCATCGTACTATGTATCGTTTTATCTATCGTACTATCTATCATCAATTAGTCTATAGTATCTATTGTACAATGTATGTATCTATTGTACTATCTTTTATACAATGTACAGTGTCTATCTTACTATGTATCATACAGTTTATGGTATCTATCGCACAATCAACAGTATTGTACAATCTACACTATCTATCATATTGTTTATCGTACAATCTACAGTATCTATCATATTATCTATTGTACAATCTACAGTATCTATTGTACTATGTATCATACTATCCATCATACAATCTGCAGTATCTGTCCTACTATCTGTTGTACTATCATTTAGTGTACAGTATCTATCCTACTATCTATTGGACAATCTACAGTAACATACTATCTATCATACTATCTAATATACAGTCTACAGTATCTATGGTACAATCTATCGTACAATCTACAGTCTAGCTCTTGCTGCTGTCAGTTTGTTGTGCTATCTATTTATTGTGCATTCTACAGTTTCTATAGTACAATTTATCATACATCAATTTAAAAACTTTTAATTTATTTCTAATTGGTGCAAAACCCTATAATTCATGTTCCTAAGCCAAATCCTGCAGGACAAGATACACAGTTTGTTCAACTCACTGATCACAAGTGTAAGCCATTTGAGCCAACTTTTTTGTCTATCTGAGGCTCTTCATGACCTTCATCATTCTTTTCAGATGTCAGCCTCAGCCAGTCGAACATTATTTATTTCCAGTCCAGCTTTATGCTTATATGAGTTGATTCCTACTGATCTCCTTCATCTTCATCCTCGGTGTGTGGGTCTCATCGAGCGTCAGAATGAAAGGCTTTGTTCTGAGTCACTCTGTTCAGTGGAGGACTTCAAATGAATGAACTCATTGGTGCAGTACAAGGCCAAGTATGTAACACTATTCCGCCAACTCATTTGGCCTGGAAACATTGATGATAGCCTTATCAGTACACAGTGGATGACAGACACAGTATAGTATCATGCTGCCAAATTTTGAAATAATCCTGGTCCACTCTGCAGTATAAAGGAATATTTTGGTTTACAAATTAAGCTCAAATCGGCAGCACTTTATTTGCATAATAATGCAACATAATGCACAAAACGATCTTACATCCTAATGGTTTAACAGAGATCATCTTTTTACTCTCCAATCTTCTTTAGAGGATCTCAGACCTGTGTGTCATCGCTTATGAAGCAATTTAAATCGTGTTATCAAAGTTACCTTTCCACATATTCCATGTATCTGATCACAAGCGTGGTTGACACCTTTGATAATGCTGTTGTAAGCTACGGAGGTCCTGCTATTGTTTTTCCAAAGGGAGATGCACTGTAGATCAGAAAGCCACATTATGAGGTTATTTACTGCTTGGACTCTTTGCCCTTTTCGCTAAAGGTCGACTGGGAAAAGATGGCTATTATTCTTCCACTTGTCCTCACAGACAGGATCGAAATTAATGTTCAAGGCGTGTGACAGACAGGTATCTGATCAGTCAGATCGTCGTGATTACAATCTCGCTGGACTCCTTTATTAAACGCCTGTCTGTCAAACTTGAGTTCTGCAAGTGTAAAACTGTCGACTTGATGTCAGCCATCAGAAACACTGCATTGAACATGAGCATTGTTTTATGAGATGTTCCTAAGCTCTTCAACCTGGCAACGGTGATGTGTTGTCAGTTGTATAGGGTGAGATGTTATTCATGCATTACGTACATTGGCTATATGAGCCAGTGTTTGTATTGCAGGAAGGTTTTGGCACTGTATAATTGGCTGTGGTATCTTGTCTTCTCTGCCGTTTCTGTGTTTGCACTCTGGAAAAGCTTACAGCAGATTCCGAGTCGAGCGGCCTCTAGGGAAATATCGATACATTTTGGAACCAAAGGTGAACACAGATGAACACACACACATATACAAACATCTCAAGCCTCGAGTCTTTGTACTGTGACACTCCATGAAGGTCACCCTGAAAGACGATGCAATATTCCTGCCTAACTGCATCCAGGAGTGCGCCAGACTCAAAGAGCCAATCTGGCCTTTAATCTTCTGAGAAGAAGTGCACATCGTTTCTAACCTATTCCATCAGCTTTCCCTCCCCCATTTACCTGCCACATCTCCTGCCGTCTCCTGATCCCCTGTCCGGATTAAACAAAACAACCTTGCTTTTGTTTTGGATACAAATAACATGAATTGTGCCTTTTTCTGTGCAGGGTTTCTGCTGAGAAAGCAGTGTTGCTGTGTAATTGAAGGTTTTGTGTTCTTTGTTTTATTACTTTTCTCTTTGTGGTAGAGAAGATTTACAGAATGGTATCAAAGTCTTGTAAGTGTCTAGTTAAATATATATAATAGTTATTGTTGCTTAAATTATATGTTGATTTATAGTTATTTTATATAAAATTTAGAATTTAATTATATATAATATAATATATGCGATATATGAAATATATTTATTTATAAATTAATAAGTATTACATTTTAATAAATTCATCTATCTATCTATCTATCTATCTATATTACAGTGGCACAATATTAAAATGCCAATTTTTTATATTTTATGCCAGTTTATATTTTTTTATATATCATTTGTAATTGGTATATGCAAATGTAATATATATTAAATCCAGTTATATATAAAATTGAGTATTAAAGTTTGTATAAATGTATAAATATATTACATGTATTTATTTATATATAAAATTCTATCCAAATATTAAAATAATCATTATATATGAATCATTTTACTTAAATGAAATATTAATTAATATTTATTTTAAAGAAAAAATGTGTTTTTTTATGTTACATATTTTATGTTGCATTTTCATGTATTAAATGTATTTATTTATATGTAAAATAAGTATTCAAATTTATAGATTATATATAACATATAATAATATAATAAATGATCAGTATAGTAAAAATTTTATATATATATATTTACTTAAATTTTTTAAACTTATGTTGATTTATATATATTTTATATAAGTATGTAATTTGTATGAATATATACATGGGATATATATGATATATTTATTTATTTATAAGATTATTTATTTAATATTGATATCATTATTTATATATTATTTATATATTAAAATTATGATTTTACTTAAATTATATATTATAAGGTAATATTATGTAAATATATCTATATGTGTGTGTGTGTGTGTGTGTGTGTGTGTATATATATATATATATATATATACTTATAACTTATGTTGATTTATATTTATTTTATATAAAATAATTAATATATAAGTATGTATGAATATATGAATGTAATATTTATTTATTTATTTATTTATTTATAAGATTATTTATTACAAATTTATATAATTTATATTTTAAATAATTAATTACTATAATTTATATTTTTAAATGATATTAATTTTACTTAAATTATATATTAATTTATATTTTTATGTGGAATGTATCATTTATATAAATATACAAATGTAATACATATTAAATGTATGTATTATATGTGAAATTATAAGTTAAAGTTTGCATAAATTTATGAATGTAAATAAATATATCAAATGTGTTTATATATAAAACAATAAAACAATTTCATTATATATTAGAATTTTTGTTCTTAAATTATTTTGATTTATATTTTATATAACATATATAATTTAATATATGAATGTAATATCTATCTATCTATCTATGGTCATTATTTTTTACTTAAATCACATATTAATTGTTTAGTTTATTGTACAGTTTTTCAGATACGCACAGACAAAAGTGTTATCCATAAGTGTTCTTCAGGTGTGGTGCTCAGAATAAAAAGTAGAGTTGACTGGCGTCTTTGCAAACACAGTCACCAGTGTGTCTCACACGATTTGACATTTTTAAACCTCCAGCCCTGAGCAGAGTTTATTCAATCTCAGAGCAATTTGCTCAATATCAAATTACAGGCACCTCTTCCATTTTGGAAATTGCAGCAAACTGAGGTTGACAGTTCAAAAAAATGGCAAATTGGGCAAGGTGAAGGAAAGCACTCTTGTCACGACTCAGATGATGAATAATTCCTCCGTCACTTTGTACTGTGCCGTTGCTTTTGCTAGCAGAGAGCTGATGAAGTCATCTGTCCCATATTCACATGCAGTAGTACGATTGTGTTGAATGTGGAGTCTGTCTCATCTGACGTACAGTAAGAGTTGAGCGTGAAATGCTCTCATTATGTTTCATGTATGAAAGGCTTATACACCATGGGTGGTGAAATCCTTCTCAACTGCTTTCCCTAATGGATTTTCCCTCACTGTAAAGTTTAACAGCGCCAGTCATCATGCTGCTGGGGCCATTACTGAAGCTTATTAAACTTTTTATAATGTTATAAAAGTTTGTGGAGCCTGCACACCTTGCACAGGCTCGCAGTGAATGTTTATTGACTTTATTATATGAAAATGTGGGAAAGTTTTACATGCGTGAAGGAAACGTATTAACAGCTTTTTAGTTAAAAAGATCACCAAATTTATATGAATAGAATTGTTTGTAAATTACTCTGATTGTTTGCTAAGCTTCAATCATTTAGAAATCATAGTGATTATTGTGCCTCAACCGTGAGCACTTTAACATATGAGGATGTTTATACATTTATTTATGTTTATAATAATAATATTTTAATAATATTTTTTATTTATATAGCGCCTTTCCAGAGCTCAAGGACACTTTACAATGAATGTAACAAAGAAGAGATAGTACGGACAAAACATTGAAAGAAACAATAGTCAAGTAGAGAAACATTAGGTAAACAAATATACAGAAGTCAAATATAACAAACTGGAAATACAAAACAAGACCTAAGAGACAAACATGCAGAGTACAGGTTGATCAAGCAGAGCAGTCAGTTTATCAAATCAGAGGTGTAACATTCAGAAAACAAGTGAGTTTTGAGTAAAGATTTAAATTCCGAGATATTAGTGACAGAACAGAGTGAGCGTGGTAGAGAGTTCCAAAGTTTGGGTGCAATAACACTAAATGATCTGCCCCCCATTGAAGAGAGGCGGTACCGAGGGACAGCAAGAAGGCCAGAGTCGGAGGAACGTAGTGATCGAGTAGGGATGAGTAGGGATTTATTCGATCATTCGATCATTCATGAATTTATGAATTTATTTTAAATAAATTTGGTCACCAATTTTCGTATTGCATACAGAAAATAAATCTTATTTTTTAGGATTTTGTTTCAATTATTTTTTTGTTTGTTTGTTTTATTTATATTATTATTTTGTTTTTTATTGATATTTTGAGTCAGGTTTTATTTTTATTATTCCCTTTTAATTTCAGTTTTAGTTAAAGTTCTAATAATTTTGTGTTATATAAATATTTTCTGTGTTCATTATAGTTATTTTAGTAAATCAAGTTAAGTTCAAAATAAGTGAGAATTTTCCCTTTTCAACTAGCTGAAAATATAGCTGTTTTTTTTATTTTGTTTATGTTTCAGTTATTGTTTTAGCATTAAAAATATTTAATTTTATTTATTTAGTTAATTTTTTTATTTAAAAATATTTAAAGACAGTACAACAAACATGTATAGATGTAAAAATACTCTACAAATAACATATGACATAAATAACATAAAAAAATAACATTATTTTCTCTTTTTCTTTGCGTTACTTTAAAGAAAGTTAGGGGTGAAAAAATGTAAAAAAAAATTATCAAACTGCCAAAAAAAAGTCTAAAGCTACAAAAAAAGGCTTAATTTTTATTCATTTTTATTAGTATGAGTTTTGTTTGTTTGTTTGTTTATTTATTTGTTTGTTTTAGTATATTTCAGGTTTTCTTTTTCAGTTTACCCCCAGTTTTTTTTTAAATAGTTTACAATATTCTTATTTTTTTGACACTAAAAATATAAAATAAGATAAAATAAAATGAATAAAATAACAGAAATACATTTTCTTTAAAAAAATATTTAAAGACAGCACTACAAACATGTAATAAAGCAATGCAATTAACATGATACAATTATTATTATTATTATTATTATTATTATTATATGTTTTGTTCTGGTTTTGTTTGTTTGTCTTAGTATTTTTCAGTTCTAGTTTTAGCATTAAAAATAACTTTTTTATGTTTTAACGATTTTATTCATGTATTTATTTATTTAAAAAAATATTTAAAGACAGTACAACAAACGTATAAATGTATAAATACGCTAAAATTTAAATAACAAATTATTATTATTATTTTTATTCAAAAGAAAATATTTGCATTACTTTAAAAAAAAAATAGGGATTTTTATTTATTTATTTTTTGTATGAATTCTTTTGTTTGTTTTATATTGTTTGTTGTACATTTCAGTTTTAGTTTTAGTTTACCCTGAGTTTTTATTATTTTTACACTAAAATAATAAAATAAAATAAAAATAACTGAAATACATTTTCTTTGAAAAAATATTTAAAGACAGTACAAGATTTATACATGCAGAAATAATCAACAATTTACATAACATTAATTTTTAAAAATCCCTAAAAATAAAGTTTTCTTTTTTTATATTTTACCTTTTTTTTTTTTTTTTTGCTTAATTTTTTGTCAAACTGCCAAAAAAAGTCTAAAAGTCTAAAAATGTATTTATTTTATTTCTTCATTTTATATATGATTGCACTTGTTCTTGACAGATTCAAACAAATATGTTTAGCAATGACGTTCTCAAAAGCCTCCTTAAGTGTTTGTGAGCATCATGCACTTGACTGTACTTTGCTGATGGACTTTTAGCACTTCCACAGTCTTCATACATTATATCCATCCCAGCAGTCAGGGTCACTTTCAGGCCGTCCAAACACCAAGTCTTCTTTCATCCCGTCACATTAATGTATGAAGACGAAACATCTGCACTCACTTGTAAAGTATCAACATCTGTGTCCTACTTAACAACCCTCTCCAAAAAACTGGAAAACGCGTTCGAGCGGCACGACGAGCGCATCCACATCCAAACGCGTTGCTCTCTTTCTCCTGGAGCGCCAAACTGGGTCGAGATAAGAATCCATCATCACGAAGAAGATAAATACCTGCTCTGTTTTATCCCGGTTTTTGTTGTTGTTTTTGGGACTTTCTTTCTGTGAAAGGCGTGTTTGAAGCACAGCCTATCTGCGCTGTTCCTCTAATGTGGTGCAGGGGAAGATATGGGTTCAGACAGACAGCCAGGCGTGATGTTGCGTCTCTCTCCAAACCACAGGAACATTGTCTTCTGGCAGACATCCATCACCCTCAGCGCTGTCTGGCTCAGAGCAGCTTCATTATCGGCAAAGCGCTTTACTTCCACCGTGCTGCGGACAGACTTGATGCCTGCTCGTGTCAATAAAGCGTCATATTTGAACTCCCTGCCAATAATAACTCAGCTTCTGTTAGCTGCAAATGCATGGAAATGCGGTTTGTCGACTAGGTTTCACAATTAATCTTGTCGATCCGTTTGTCTGAGGAAATTTATCCCTAAAATGTTACGTGTGTTAACACAGCACTGATGTGATTTATTGACTTTATGCTGAATTATAGAGTTTTTAGATCAACAACATATAATGTAATGCAGTTTATTTATTTTCTCAACATATATAGAACAGTATAATTAACATAATGCATTTATTTATTAGTTTATTTATTACAAATCATTTTAATTAAAATAAGATGTATTTGACTTTTTAATTTGTATTCTTTTTTTATTTATTTTTAGTTTTATTCTATTATAAAATGTATTTTATTTTAATTCATATTTTTGTTTGGTAGATCTTATATAAATTGCTTTATACTTTATGTTGAAAAAAATTCAGATCAAAAATTCAGTGTGTAGATCTCAACTTTTTGGAGAAAGCAATTTATTTATATATTTTCCCTCATTTTTAATAAGTTCTTAGATCTCGATTTTCTCAACATGTAAAACAGAAAAATGTACATAATGCATTAATTAATTAATTTGTTTATTTATTACAAATCATTTTGTTTTATATTAGATGTATCTTACTTTCCCCCCTTTTATTAAGTATATAGATCTCAGTTTCTTTGACAAAGGAGTTTATTTTTATTTTATTTTTTTTGCATTTATTTATGTATGTATTTACTTATTTATTTATTACAAATCATTTTATTTTATTAGATGTATTTTACTTTTTTGCTTTTTAATGAGTTTCAAGATCTCAATTTCTACATACAGTAAAATGTTATAATGCAATTTAAAAAATATATAAATATATTATTATCATTATTATTATTATTATTATTAATTGCATTATGTTAATTGTTTTGGTTTATTTGTTGAAAAATCAAGAACTAGAAACTATGAAAAATGCAAAACAAACTATAGTACAATTTATAATAAAATATAATGATTTATAATAAAATAAAATTAAAACCAAATTCAACAAAGTAAATAAGATTGTTTTTAATGATTAAAAATAAGTAAAAATAGTTTTTTGCATCAAGTCAATACAATTAACATGATGTATATTTTTCATAAAGCGTTTTTTATTTTCTATTTTTTAATTTTATTATTTATATTTATATATATTTGTTTGCATTTTATTAGTTTTTGTTCTTTTTTTTTTTTTTTTTTTTTATCATAATTTTATTTATCTTAGTTTTTTATTTATTTCTGTTTTATTTCTTATTTGGTTTGATTTTTGTTTTGTTAGTAGTAGTAGTAATAGTAGAATGAATGAATGAATTAATTCATTAATTCATTCATGCATTCATGCATTCATTCATTTATTAATAATTTATTCTATTATAAAATGTATTTTATTTTAATTCATATTTTAATAAGTTTGGTAGATCTTGATTTTTTTCAACATGCAGTATAAATTGCTTTATACTGTATGTTGAAAAAAATTCAGATGTAGCTAGCAATATGATGCAATTATTATTTTTTATTAATTTGTGTTCTTCATTTTTTTATTCTGTTTTTAATTTTATTTTATTAAATATTTTTTAATAAGTTGCTAGGTCTCATTTTTTGAACATACAGTATAAAACAATAAAATTTTATTATAATTTTTATTTATCTTATTTTTTTCTTTATTTTATTGTATTTGTTTGTATTTTATTTCTTATTTGGTTTGATTTTTGTTTTGATTTTATTTTTGTATGCAATTGGTAGTAGTAGCAGTAATAGTAGAATGAATAAATTAATTCATTAATCATTATTTATTAATTCATTACACATATCATGATTTTATTATAAGATGTTTTCTTTTAATGCATTATGTATTAATAAGTTGTTAAATCTCATTTTTGAACATACAGAATAAAAGAATTCAATTAACGATGCAATTGTTATTATTATTATTATTATTATTATTATTATTATTAGCTTTAATTTTATTATAATTTTCTATTTCTATTTATTTCATTAATTTTTTTCCTTGTTTTATTTAGTTTAGTTTAGTTTTTTTCTGCTTTGTTTTGTGTGGCACCATATTTGACTACTCCCTGGCAATAATAACGATGGATTGATTGATTGATTGATTGACTGATTGATTATGTTTTGAACATCATGCATTGTACTATATTTAATAACTCCTGGCTAAAAATAACATTTCTGTTAAAGTTACTGCAGTTTCTCAACTACGGTGTGTGGTTCTGAGCAGCAGCCAAAGGCCTCTTCTTTCGACTTTAGCATCGCAGACATTTCCCAGCTAATCTTGTTGATCCGCAGTCTGAGCAAATTTATCCTCGCTTCTTTTCAAGCTGTCAGTCAAAGGCGAAGATCTTTATGAACGCAAGACCGCTCAGACGTCCTGAGGGAGCGCAGACGTGGTGCAGTTCTGCGAGCTTGTACGTGGAGGAGGCGCAGTGTTTTAAAATCATCTAACCTTTTCACCTTACGAGTTCATCTCAGTCAGCTAACATGCTTTCTGCTGGTTTTGATGTTGTTTCTCTTTAGTATTTTGTCCTGGTGTTTTGCGGTGTGGATTAGCGGGTTCTGCTCTGGTATGTGACCTGTTTTTTCAGCCCATTGTGAGAGGGGTCGTGGAGGGTCTGATGTGGGCAGCTGGTATGTCCCGTTCGCACGTCTGGGGTCAGAAAGCGGGGATGGTGTCAGGAGCGAGCACACGTGTGCTGCATCAGTGCTGTGTCAGTACACCTCAGTGACATTCACAGGTTAACACTGCACAGCTGGCCCACTGCTTATTTACAGGCTCTGTGTTTCTTCGTGTAAATGCATGTCTAGGTTTTAAAGGAGTGTTAAATAAATTTTGAACTGAATGTCTGTAATGGATTATGAGTGTGACATATAATTATGTTATATTATAGAATTACAGCATTTTCGATTTTGTTTACTTTCTTATGCTTTTAATTTTTTTATTATAAATTATTTTACTTTATTATTATTATATAATGTTTTTGCATTTTATAAAGTTTCTAGATCCTTTTTTTCAACATATACAATACAGTTAACATGCAATTATTTGTTTGTTTATTTATTTATTTATTTATTTTTATCTTATTTTATTATTATTTTTTTTAATTTTTATGTTTTTGTTAAGCTTTATTTTGATATTTATTCATTTATTTATTTATTACAATTATTCATTTGTTTTATTTTTTTTAGAAAATGTTGCTAATCTTAATTTTTTTTAACATACAGTATAAAGCAATACAATTAATACGATGCAGTTATTTTTGTTTGTTTATTTATTTATTTTTTTATCTTATGTTTTTTTTATTGTTTTTTAATTTTTATTATATTTTTATTAAGCTTTATTTTATTTTGATATTTATTCATTTATCTATTTATTACAATTCTTTTTTACTTTTTATGTTTTTAATTATATTTTATTAGAAATTATTTTGTTTTTGTTTTATTATAAATTGTGTTTGAGTTTGTTTTGTTTGAGTTTGTTTAATTATTTCTAGGTCCTGAATATTTTAACATATACAATACGATTAACATTGTAATTATTTGCGTTTTTGAATTTATTTCATTTATTAATTTTATTCATGTTTTATTTTCTTATAAAATGTATTTTATTTTAATTTAGTTAATTTTATTGTATTAAGTTACCAATTTTAATTTTTACTATATTCTATTAAGCATTATTTTTGATTTATTGGTTGTTTATTTATTCATTCATCATGTTTTATTTTATTATAAAATGTATTTTATTTTATAAAGCAATGCAATTAATATGATGCAATTATTATTATTTTTTGTTTTATTTTGTTTTTTGTTTTTTATTATATTTTTTAAGATTTATTCTTCTCAGAATCCTTCTCAGAGGCCTCATTTATCAACCAAGTTCATTGCTTTCCAAATCTTGCATTTTTGCAGACTAAAATAGACGTGTTTCAGTATTACGTCACTTTTAAGTCCCATAATAAATGATTGCCCCCAGCTCTCTTATTCAGATCATCTAGTCACCTGTCTTTGCCAAGAACAGGCAGTGCCAGACAGCATCTCACTCTCTGCTATGAATATTAATGTTGCACAGGTGCCAAGCTCCTAAATAACTTACCTGGCTAATCTTGTGTTGTTAGACTGTTTTTAGGCCTACTTTTAGAAGAAGCAAAATCAATTGCCCAAATACTGCTTATGTTTTAGATATCATCTGCAAAAAAAGCTGGACTTTAATGCATTCTCATGTAAAAGTTGACACTAAAAATAACTCAAAAAAGTGAATTTAGTTTTGAGAAAAGCTGTTGCATCTTGCTGTGTGGATTGATCTTTATTTTCTAAAACGATGAAATTCATGTATTTTACCTGTGACTTATGTGCCCAAATAATGGAGAGGTTGTGTTTGATAGCCGTCCTCCTGGGGACAGTCGTAGTATTGAGTTGCTCTTTATTGATGTGTTGCTTGCTGGTATTTTGATGCTGGACTGTTGGCATTTATCCGTATGCCTGTCATTTCTGCTTATTGCTCTGAGGCCTCCATGGACTGCTGTGTGCATGACTGATCGCTGCAATGTGTATTATGCTAGTCATACTGTTTTTAACATGCCGTTTTGTACAAATACACGTGTGCATCACTGTACTTGCTGAAATGTTCTCATATATGCCTGAAGGATGAACACACTATCAATCTTCTGTTGCTGATGAAAGGTGTAAGATCAGTTGTTTGGTCCTCACACATGTGTAAAGGAGATGCTGCTTCCTCCCTTGCATTATTGATGGGGGAGTTAGCAGTGATTAGTTAACTGATGGGTTGACCCAAAACGGGAATGCTGACTGAATCAATTCATGGCACTTAACAAAAGATGTGTTAAAAATACAGTGCATGCAGAGTGAAAATGAGGTTGTGAAAGTTTTTTTTTTAAGGGCCAAAAACTAGCAAAAATTTCATAACCCATTTCTGTGGTTAAATAAATAAGTAGATAAAATATTAGAATGTTTTATTATACTTTCACTGTTTAAATTTTAAAATTATTTTATTTCAATTTATGTTTAATAAGTTGCTAGATCTTGATTTTTTTTTTTAACATACAGTATAATTCAATACAATTAAAATGATGCTGATATTTTTATTATTTTGTTTTGTTTTTTCATTTTTGTTTTATTTTCATTAAGTTTTATTTTATTTTTTATTTATTGATTGATTGATTTATTTATTTATTCATATAAATAGAAATACAGTCCGTTTTGCTTTTTTGTCTTCTTTTAGGAGACAGTTAAAAATTTCATAACCCATTTCTGTGGTTATAAATCAATCAATCAATCAATAAAGATTGTGAAATATTAGAGTATTTTATTATACTTTTACTTCTTGATTTTATTTTAAAATGTTTTTTTATTTTAATTTATTTTTAATAAGTTGCTATATCTTGATTTGTTTAAATACACTTAATATGATGCAGTTATTGTTATTTTTATTTTTTTGTTTTGTTTTGTTTTTTAAGTTTTGTTTTTTCTATTAAGCTTTATTTTTTTTTTGTTATTTATTGATTGATTGATTTATTACATTAATTGTATTAATATACATAGAAATACTGTCTGTTTTGCTTTTTTGTCTTTTAGGAGACAGACAATTAACAAAATTTCATAACCCATTTCTGTGTAAATAAATAAATATTTAATATATTACTGTATTTAATGATAAATAAATAAATAAATGAAAATAGCATAACCCTTTTGGTTATAAATCAATCAAGATTGATTATGAAATATTAGAATATTTTATTATCTTTTACTTTTTGATTTTAAAATGTATTTTATTTTTATTTATTTTTAATAAGTTGCTAGATCTTGATTTTTTTCTAACATACAGTATAAAGAAATACAGTTAATATGATGTATATTAATTATTATTATTATTATTATTATTTTACTTTTTATGATATTTTTTATTTTATTTATTTATTTATTTATTACATTTATTAATTCAGTTCATATATATAGAAATACGTTCTGTTTTGCTTTTTTGTCTTCGTTTAGGGGACAAACGATTAACAAAAATTTATAATTTTACATAACCCATTTCTATAAATGAATGAATCAGTGAATAAATAAATAAATAAATAAATATGAATTGTAAAATATTAGAATATTTTATTTACTTTTTGATTTTATTTTAACTATTTTTTATTTATTTGTTATTTTTATTTCATTTTATTTTATTACTTTTATTTTATAGATTTTTTTTTATTTTATTAATTATATGTTAGTGTAATAAGTGTTAAAGCGCATGCATCTCTAACCCTAATTATGAGCAAGACTAATAGTGATGCTTTCCTTAGAAAATGCTACAAATAATATGTATATATTGATTTTTTTTTTTATTTTCATTTATTATTAAGTTGCTGAAGTTTCAGGCCATAAGCTAAGTGTAATTCTTGCATTGCATATAAGAGTATCTGTTTTGTTCAAGTGCCCACAGAAACCTCACACAGTCTAAAACACACACTCACACACACACAGACAGACAGACAGACATGCACACTTTCTCTTTTGCTGTCTGGTGTAGATAAAGTTTATCTGATCAGAGCCCTCTTCATTCCAATGAAATCTGCTCATCAGCGCTGCCATATAGTGCCGATAAGATGAACCAGTGTCTTCTTTAGTGCGTGCTATTGTCATATCCAGTTCAGTCCCCTAGACTCTCATCGAGATTACATCAGTCCTGCACTGTCTCTCTCTACTCTCACTCCAACTTTAAGTGAATAAAGCATCTGCTGGCATTGTCTGCAACTTTTGTTTAAAATACTAATGGTGGAACATGCGTCAGAAAGATGCTTCAAGAGTTTTCTTACCAGATCAGCATACTAGAATGATTTCTGAAGGGTCATGTGACAGTTAAGACTGGAGTGATGATGCTGAAAATTCAGCTTTGCATCACAGGAATAAATTACATTTTAAATTATATTGAAGTAGAAAATAGGTATTTTAAATTGTAATAATATTTTACAATATTACTGTTTTTACTGTATTTTTGGACAAATAAATGCAGCCTTGGTGAGCACAAGAGTCTTCTGTCATGTACAAATGTGCAAATTAATTTCACTATTTTTGATTGTAACTAATTGAGAAATGATTTCCTCAATTTTCATATATAATTTTTATTTTTGCAGTGTTAAAAGAAATGTGTTTTTAGAAGATCTCATGAAAATTGTCAAGAAAATGTATGGGTTGAATTTTACCCCATTAACAAAATGATTGTATTTTGATAAATAGAAAAGTATTTTAAATTTATATTTTATATGTTATTGATAATTAACTTTTATATAAATTTTATTAACTGTATTTGTATTTTTTGCCGTTATTATTCTTTTTATTATTTTCTTTTTTTTTCATTGTTGTTTTATTTTCATTACGTTTTATTTTATTTTTTATTTATTGATTTGATTTAATTATTTATATTTTTTTTTATTCATATAGATAGAAATACAGTCTGTTTTGCTTTTTTGTCTTCTTTTAGGAGATAAACAACATTTCATAATTTCATAACCTCTTTCTGTGGAAATAAATAAATAAATAAATTCATAACCCATTTCTGTGGTTATAAATCAGTCAGTCAATAAATAAAGATTGTGAAATATTAGAATATTTTATTATACTTTTACCTTTTGATTTTATTTTAAAGTGTTTTTTTATTTATTTTTAATAAGTTGCTAGATCTTGATCTTTTTTAAATACACTTAATGTGATGCAGTTATTATTATTTTTATTATTTTGTTTATTTTATTTTATTTATTTATTTATTACATTTATTTTATTCATATAGATAGAAATAGTCTGTTTTGTTTTTTTGTCTTCTTTTAGGGGACAAACAATTAAAAATTTCATAACCTATAAAAATTCCAAAATTTCAAAAACCTAAATCTAAAATTATTTTATATTCATATTTTATATGTTATTGATAATTTACTTTTATTTAAATTTAATTAACTGTATTTGTAATTATATTATTCTAAAGCCAAAATATATATATATATATTTGTAAAATACACTTTAATACATTTTATTATTTATTTTATTGTTTTTTATTTATTTTAAAAATCATTGTGTTTTGGCAATGTGATTCTAATTACTGAATTACAGTAATGACAATAAAATGTATTATTTATTTATTTATTTATTTATTTATCTATTTCGCATTAAAGTATTATGAAACAATATATTTAATAAAATATTTGTTTTTGGACAATATAAACTATTATTTTGTAAACGGTTTTTTTTTTTATAATTAACTGTTAGTTTTTTGTAATTATTTTGTAAACTTCCTCTAAACTGAACATTTTAAATTAAAGTGTCACGTGCTCAAAAGTGCTACAAAACTGCTACTTACTGCGACAAACTTACCTAAAGTCACACTAGCCTACTGCACAGCCAACCAATTCTATTGCCGCCACCATAGCTATTTCTTTGGTCATTTTGTTTACCTCCCAAGGGTTTAACAGTCCATCCGATAATATGTATATTAAATTATCCCGGACGAGCCCCCATTAAATGTTACAACCTTTGATGGAAATTTTTGTCTAGGAATTTAAAAGGAGTAACATTGAGATGACCAAAAGAAGAAGCTTAAGGTAAAAGTGGCAAGAGAAACGCAGGACATCAAATTAGCATCGCAAAAGATTTATTGCTCCCAAAACCATGAGTATTTACAAACATTTAGGAAAACAAAATAATAAACAATAATAATTTATATAATCAAGACAAACGGGAGCGGGAACTGAAAGTGGCGCTAGAAAAATCAAAGAAATAAATATAACAAAAAGAACCCCACTATCTCCTCCCGGTCCTCTAAATAAGAAAACAAAAATATGAAAAAGAAAAAGTCTTCAGAGCAAATGTGCCCTGAACTTACACTAACTAAAAAACACAAAAATACACATTTAGCGCACTTCACTAAACTAGTGTGTCTAATACATAACAAAAAAACCCTACGTGCAAGGTATGTATGTCACGTGACTTACTAGGCTGTTCCACGTCTCCGTTGTCTGTAAGTCAGCAATTAGATCACAAGTTTGAGTGGAGCATAAGCGGGCTAAAAGTGTCAAAGACACACGACGTTCGTCATGAACTCAGGTGTCACAAATGCCAAAACTTTACACCGATCATTTCAACTAATCTCACGCTAGTGTCGCAAGTAAGTAGTAGCAGATAAACGGACACAACAAAACAACCAGTGACACGCCAAGTCAAACAGCTCCGATCTTCCAGTTGCCGCTTCCGTTTTAAAGGTCTCTAAGCAGATCGCGATTGGCAGAGATCACACGACGTCACAGGTGACCAATGATGATTGACAGCAACATCAGCCAATAGAGTTCCGAAGATAGGCGGTACCTAGAAGCGCTAAAAGTGATAGAGAATAAAAAAAAAGAACATACACAAGAAAAATAGTGTACGGTTCGTAACAATTATTTTACAATATTATTGTTTTTACTGTGTTTTTGGACTAATAAATGCAGCATTGGTGAGCACAAGAGTCTACTGTCAAGAACATTTAAAAATTAATTTCACTATTTTTGATTATTTACACCATTGAAGTGCACTAAAGTGATGGTTCCTTGGTTCAAGCCAGAAGTATTCCTCTTGCTGGCCCAGCGTATCACTGACCTTGTAAGTCCCGCTCACAGGATCTGTTGTGTAGATGGCTGTCATTAGCTGTCCTCTTTCATTTCTCAAGTTCAAACAAAGTTCAGGATCCCATCAGAAAGACAGAATTTGGCCTTGCGCTCCAGTGGCGGCACCGGCGATTTCATGCTGTGTGCTTTTCATAAAAACCAGCCTTTACTCTTTGGCTGTTACACGATGCTGCCACTCTCATCCGGAGCCGTCAATCAAACGGGCTCTGGATTCTGAACGTACTTGAAGTCAAAATAAGCAACATAAAATAGTTTTTCTTGTTGTTGTATGTGGAAATACAAAGATGTTTGTATATGACCTCTGGAGGACACGTTTACTGAATCACACTGAGATATGAGTGTCTGGGCTTCCTGTAGCTCTGGGCACAAATTCCCTATGTGAAGTACAGCAGCATTTATTAGATATGAGCTGCTTTTTCTAGAGGCATCCAATAATGTCACGTGTACCACGGCAATGTCCCCAGACCTCAGTCATACATTACTCGCTTACAGAGGAGCTCTAAACCGCAGTGCTTCAGTCTGGCTATTACCTTCAACACTGGGGTTGTAACACAAGAAATTAATGTATAGAACAACTGTGCTTTGAAAAGATCTCATGAAAATAGTCAGGAAAATGCATGGGTTGAATTTTGCCCCAAAGTCCCAAAAAATAAATTCTAATTTATATAAATGAGTAATGGCTAAAGCATTTTATTTATTTATTTATTTTTTGTATTTTGATAAATGTACAATTATTTAATTGTCATATTTTATATGTTATTAATAATAGAATTTTATTACAGTTTAATTAAATGTAATTGTATATTTAATTATACTATTCTAATGTAAATTTAAAAAATAATATTGTAAAATACATTTTAATACTTTTTATTATTTATTTTACTATTTAAATTTTATTTATTTTATTGTAAAAAAAAAAAAAAAAAAGTTGTGTTTTGGCAGTACCTCTCCAATTATTGTATTACAGCAATGACAAAAAATGTATTATTATTATTATTATTATTATTACTATTATTATTTATTTCATTTGCATTACAGTAATATGAAGTAATAAATTAAATAAACTTTTTGCATTTGGAGAATATAAATTATTTTATAAAGTATTATTGTATTATGCCAATGAAAAGAAAAATTATACAAAAGTATACACTATATATACCATATAGTAGTATATATAAATTTTATTTTTTTGCAGTGTTATAAAAATGTATTTTCAGAAGATCTTATGAAAATTGTCAAGAAAATGTATGGGCTGAATTTTGCCCCAGAATTGTTGTATTTTTATAAATACAAAATTATTTTAAATTAAATTCATATGTTATTGATAATTTAATTTATTTATATTTAATTAAATATATTTGTAATTATATTATTCTAATGCAAAATTGTATGTAAAATGTAATTGTAAAATACATTTTGTTGTTTATTATTTTATTTAAAGTAATGACAATAAAATGTATTATTATTATTATGTATTTATTTATTTATTTATGTGTTTGTTTATTTATTCATTTAATTCGCGTTAAAGTAATTCGAAACAATTTATGTAATAAAATATTTGTTTTTGGAGAATATAAATTATTATTATTTTGTAAACTATTTATAATTATTTTTGTATTTATTTTGTAAAGTAATATTTTATTATACACTATATATAACATATTGTAGTATATATGCTGCTGAATTTTATTTTTTATTTTTGCTGTGTTATTAAAAAAATTATGCTGGACAATATAATTCTAATAATTGTATTACATTAATCACAATATAATTTATTTTATGTTGTTTTATTGTTATTCAATTGTTATCAATAATGATAATAATAATAAAAATAATAATTTATTTTAATATATATATATAAAATAATATATTTAATAAAAGATCTGTATTTGGAGAATATAAATTATTATTTTAACTATTAGACTATAAAGTAACTATAAAGTAAGTAATTATAAAGTATTATTTTAGCTATTATTTTATTATGCTAATGAAAAGAAAAATATACAAAAATATACACTATATATACAATGTAGTAGTATATATACTACTGAATTTAAATTTTATTTTTGCAATGTTATTAAAAAATTGCGTCTGGGCAATATAATTCCATTTAATGTATTAGATATGTTATTTTAATATACATTATTACATTATTTATATTATTTAAAAGGTCTAAAAATAGGCTAAAATATTATTATTATTTTTTAAAAATATTTTATGAAATATGACCTTCATGTTAATTTATGATATTCATTCTAATGCTTCTTAAAAAGCCAAGACATTTAATTATAGATAATAAAAATAAAACAGTTTAAAAACATCAGTGCTAATCGAGTGATAAGGAAATCAGACCTCTGCAAGTCAACACGTCCTCTCTTCAGTCTGAAATCACTTCCACTCCCCTAAAGTTAATTTTCTTGTCTTCAATCCGTAATATCTTCTTGTTCACACATCACATTGCATTTTGATTATGAAGCCATTGAACAGCAATAGATAAGGACGTCCTAAAGCCCCTGCTGTCCCCGTATGACCTCTCACTTTCACCAAGTGATGACACTGATGAGACATTTGGAGGCGTAAGGTACTGTATGAAACGTTCAGCTTATCCTCCACTACTTCCCCTGCTAGAATTGACAGCCTTCACACTGATAAGAGCAGAAAATTGTAGGCCAGTATGACACAACATACCGCCATGACAAGACCGCCGTCGGGTCAACATGGCATCCTGAGAGCCCATTTCACGGTCAGTCTGGACACATGACATCTCACTTTAGTATATTCAAATGCACATACATTATGAATGTAAAGGGATGTAGCGCGAAATTACGAGGTCAGCCCTGATTGGAGGTTAGACCATTTGACTTGAGGCCGAGCTGAAAGTGCCATCACAAATCACCATCAGAGACGTTCACGTGTTTCTTGGAGCTTCTGGTGGATATTATATATTTAACAGACTCATTACTCTCTCTACACGCCCCGAGCTTCCTCAGACTTCATCGCGGGCGGAATGAAACATATTAAATGTTCGCGATTTAAAAACGGCTGATTCATATTGCATGCGCTTCGTCCCAGTCCTGCTCATCGGAGCTGATGTTCTTAAGTGTCTTTGGCTGTAATCTAAGAAGCTGTAAGTGGATCCCGGAGCCCTGCGGTCATTGATATGTCTGCGTGTGAGAGATAATGTTGTGGATTGATTTAATGCTCTCTCAGAACATGATGATTATGGATCATGATGACTCTCGTCGTGCATCGTTAAAAATTTTCAGAGCTCCACGTTGTGGTCTCGCCTCGTGGTAAATGTATGTGCTGAATTTGTGGAGCTGTTCTGCTTCCAATGGATTCATATATAGTGCACATTAACAGTTTTGGCATGTCAGACTCATCTAATCTCATTTTAATGTGTCAAATTGGATTTGTCTGTCATGTTCGCATTAAGATGAGGTCATGTGACCGCATTAAATTCAAAATAGGAGTTTTGTGGGTTTTAGTTCGATGCGTGTTAATTTTGAGGCTGAGTTCTGTTGTTCACTATTACACCTTTCAATATATATAAACTGTATTTTCCAGAAAATAAGTTGCATCTGACTGTAAGTCACACAGGTCAAAATTGCAGTGTTAAGAGGAATAAAAATGACACATACATTTATTAATCATGTGTAATACCATTATTTTACATGAATAAAATTAATAATGTTAAATACAACACTATGAACATGTATTTTAGTTCAAATATGAAGTATAAAACAATCAGAAATTATAGTGGTATTTATTATAAACAACATTTATTATAAACACCAAGCTAAACAAATTTATTTAATTAATTTTATTATTAAATGTATTCATTTTTATTTTAATATATTTAATTGCATATTTTATTGCGTTGAAATAAGTCAAGGCATTTTGATAGTTAAAAAAACATGACTTTAAATCATGATTAAATTGTTATTTTATATTATGCTCTGCTTTAAATAACTGCAATGGCTTTTTTATTCTTCTTATAATTTCTTAAATTATAATTTTTAATTATTTGAGTATTATTGTAAAATGTAATAAAAACATTTATAATAAATACATATAAAAAAATAAGTATTTAAAAATCTTATAATAAATAATTTTACAAATAATATTTACATAAATATATATAATTTTTGATTTTGATTAGGAAAAATGTGTATCTTTTTCTATGTACAAGATTGCATTGTGTGCTATAATGCATTATACTATTTAAAAAAAAAAGCTTGTGTAATTTTCTGAATCATATTTGCAAATAATATATAATTTTTTGCTTATATTTAGGAAAAATATGTACCTTTTTTCTCTGTAAAATATTACTTTGTATAATTTTGAATCATTTGAGTATACTTTTTAAATGTAAAATGTAACAAATATATATAACAATATAAAGAAAACATTTATAATAAATACTTACAAAATTAAGTATTTACAAAAAATGCTTTCATTTTTCCAAATAATATTTATATAAAAATATTGTGTAATAATTAGAAAAAACTAATCCTTTTTGTATGTAAAATATTACATTGTACAGTATAATGCATTATACTGTAAATACTTATAATAAATAATTTTTCAAATAATATTTATATTTAAATAATATATAATTTTTAATAATAATTAATTATAAAATAATCAAATACGTATTTTTTCTATGTAAAAGATTACATTGTGCTTTATAATACATTATTTGTGAATAAATATAATAAATACATTTCTGAATAATATTAGTATAAAAATATTGTGTCATTTTAATGATAATAATTAGGAAAAACATGTATCTTTTTTCTGTGTAAAATATTACATTGTATAATTTTTAATTATTTCAGCAAAATTTAATACAAATTTTATAAAACATTTATAATAAATATTTATAAAAATAGGTATTTAAAAATAATTTTCCAAATAATATTTATATACGCATACTATATATTTTTTAATAATAATTAGGAAAAATATGTATCTCTTATTATGTAAAATATTACATTGTGCATTATAAGTCATTATATTGTAAATAAATGCTTATAATAAATAATTTTCCAAATAACATTTATATACAAATAATATATAATTTTTGATATTAAATAGGAAAAATATGTATGTTTTTTCTATGTAAAAGATTACATTGTGCGTTGTAAAGCATTATGCATTATATACCGTATTTGCAGGCTATGCTGCTGAACTCAATCACACTTCAGCTTGCTAAAACATACTGTCAAATTTAGCTCCATTGTGCAGAATATTTATTCATGAATACGCAGTTCAGTTAAATATTTTATTGAGCAGCTAATTACACACTACGTGATGTTTTTAATGAGTCGCACAACGAGAACACGATTTAACATTTGAAAAAATGCGAGTTTGCTCCCTGACTTCTCACTCCAATCTTTCTCTCTAATTGAGGACGCCTGCGTTAAGTCACGCTGTTTGTATACGGTCTAATTCCTCCTGCTTGTTTATTTTATGAAGTCTGTTCTGGCATCAGTCTGCAGTATTAAAAATGCTTTAAGCCACGTCTTCATAATACAAACGTCCCTTTCACAGCACGAGAAACAAAACCGTATTAAACACGAGTCCACGGGGTCGTAAATGAGCCTCCTGTGAAGATGAGGTAGGCCAATAAATCTTAAAGTGCATGTTGGCAACCCACGTGAAGTTTTATTCTTATTCTAAGCCTCAAAGACGCAAGGCAATTTCTGGCTTTCTGTGATCTAGTATATAGTTAAGAAAGAATGTGGGGAGTTGTAAAATATATCCCAGCATCTTTGCATCAGGGGATAGCAGGAAATACGATTGGCGTCTGTTTTGAGTTTGAAGATATTGATGGTATACACCATGCATTCGTATGTGTTTATACACCATAAACTGTATGCATAGCGATATACTGTGTTTATTTACAAAGACTGGCTGTTTTACTTCTAGCGTGCTGTAGATTTACATTAACTTCAGTAGACGCTGTTGGCGAGGTAATGATTTCCGTACTACTTGAAGTAGGACTTAAAATAACATGTTCTGTTGGAGCTCATTCAGTGTGTCTGTGTAGCTTTACCTCAGATATATAGTTTGGGTTGGATCTCATCCACTGGCATGTTTGAATAAAAAAAAAAAATACGATATTTTTGGCAGGATATGGATATTTCCTTTTTCCACTCGACTGTTTGATTCCCATCATTGATAACACATGACTGACAGTGGCTCTTTATTTATAGTGCATGTATATTTGCACACACACACACACACATATTTGGGGTGGGGTGTCAGTAGTTGGGAGGTGTAGACCAGGATGGCACAGATGGTGATGTGCAACAGCATTCTGGAGGTTATTTCACCCACACTCAATATTTTAATGAGCGAGAGGACATAACATAGATTTTATATCATTACTGTTTTGTAGTAGTTTTGTTTTGTTTTAATTTAATTTAATTTAATTTTTATTTTATTTTATTTTATTTTATTTTATTTTATTTTATTTTATTTATTATTTTTTAAATTATTTTTAAGAAGATAACATAAAGACGTATAAAGCTAATTATAATTACTATAGACTAACCTGAAACCTAACTTATGAAATAAAAAATGCACTCACTCAATTATGTATTTTATTTTATTTTATGTTATTTTGCATTAGGCTAATTATAATTAACATTTGAAAGAAAAATGCACTTTTTGCATTTTATATGATTTATTTAAAGAGATTACATTATTTAGATTATGAATTAATTATACATTGTTTATTATTTGTATATTAAGTTATTATTTTATGATTATTTTTACATAAAGCTACTTAAAATGATTATAGACTAACCTAAAACCTAACTTATGAAATAAAAAAATGCACTCACTTATTTATGTATTTATTTATTTGTAAATTATTAATTGTTTGTTTGTTTTTTTTACATGAAGTTAATTACTATAACACTTGAAAGAAAAATGCACTTTTTGCATTTTTATATGATTTATTTTAAAAGATTACATTTATATTAATTAATTATATTATTTATTATTTGTATATTAAGATATTATTATTTTATCATTTTATTTTACATAAAGCTACTTAAAATGATTATAGACTAACCTAAAACCTAACTTATGAAATAAAAAATGCACTCACTCATTTATGTATTTATTTATTTGTAAATTATTAATTGTTTGTTTGTTTTTTTTACATGAAGCTATTTAAATTGCTATAGACTAACCTAAAATCCAGCTTCTGAAATAAAAAATTTGCTCATTTATTTATTTATTTTACTATATAAATAATTTATATTACATTATTTTTGTACATAAAGCTAATTATAAATATGATTTATTTATATGATTTATTTAAATCGGTTATATAATTTATATTATTATTAATTGCTATTTATTATTTGTGTTTAAAGTTATTACTTTATTTTTTAAATAAAGTTAATTAAAATTACTATAGACTAACCTAAAATCTTCTGAAATAAAAAAATGCATTTATTTATTTATTTATTTATTTCCTATATACAACATTTCATTATTTTGTGCATAAAGCTAATTAACATTTGAAAGAAAATATGCTTTTTGCATTTTTATATGATTTTATTTAAAAAGATTACATTATTTATATTATTAATTAATTATATATTATTTATTATTTGTATGTTTATTAGTAGTAGTAGTAGTAGTAGTATTACATAAAGCTAATTAAAGTTCTTATAGACTAACCCAAATCCTAACCTCTGAAAGAAAAATGTAGTTATGTTTTGCATTTTTACAATGATTTATTTATTACATTATTATATTAATTATTTAATGATTATATTAATTAATTGTTCAATATTTATAAAAAATAGTAATAATTAATATTATAATTATATATTAACAATAATAGAAGTCAGTGGGACATTCCTGTATCTGGTAATTCCTGCATTATGGAGCCTTTTTTTTTTTCATCACCATAAGAAAAACAGTTTGTAAATCACACAGAATGAAGTATTTAAATATCTTAAAATGCGGAAAGTGTTGTGTGAGGAGTAGGGTTAGGGGATAGAATATACAGTTTGTACAGTATCATTCTGTAGTCATTAAGCCTGTATGTGTTTGTGTGTTTGTGTGTGTGTACACAGTGTTGTGGTCTGATCTTGCAGTCATGGATCATCAGTTGACAGCAGACTGTGCAGTGATGTGCTGCTATCAGGTGAGACATACCTGAGCTGCTGTAGAGCGCAGAGATTACAGAACAACACCACAACAGCTCCCATAAACACAAAAACCACTTCTGTACAGAACACACCGCAGGCTTTCAGGCTTTTGTTGTAGTTTAACAAATAGCTTCATAAGGCAATACTCAATCCTTTTGCCTTTATATCACCCGACACAACCACGATTAGGAGCCAATGTTTCTGATTTTCTGTTGGAGGACAAATACCACAAAACCAATTTCACAGATCTTCTCACAGTGCTAAAGGTCAGCAGGCGAGTGTAATGTGTTCATGTCTTGTATTTTTGTTGTTGTTTTTTTTGTTGTCTGTTTTTTTTTTTTGTCCATTACGGAGGGAGTTTGCTAGCATCAACCTTTTTGCTTTCAGGGCTAAAATAAAATAACTTATTTTAACTTGATGTGCTGAAATAACTAAAACTGAAATATAAATTAGTAAAAACTATAGACAACAAAAGCTAACAAAAATGACAAAAACACACAAAACAAAAGTACTACAACTTTAAGTAAAATTAACATGAAAGCGGAAAACACAAAAATAAACGCTAAAATATTAAAATACAAAATTAAAATAACAAAAAAAAGAAAATTAATGTATTTTCTATTCTCATTTTCACTTATTGAGTTTTTTTGGTCAATTACGGAGGGAATTTGCTATTGTCAACCTTTTTGCTTCCAAGGCTAAAATTAAATTAAATTAAATTAAATTTATCTAGTTTCCATTTCTCATTTTCACTTATTTTAACTTGATGTGCTAAAATAACTAAAACTGAAATATAAATTAGTAAAAACTATAAACAACAAAAGCTAACAAAAATGACAAGAACACACAACAAAATTACTACGTCTTTAACTAAAATTAACATGAAAGTGGAAAACACAAACATAAACTCTAAACTATTAAAATAAAAATAACCAAAAAAAAAAAAAATTAATCTAGTTTCCATTTTTGATTTTCACTTATTGAGGTTTTTGGTCGATTATGGAGGGAATTTGGTATCATCAACCATTTTGCTTCCAGGGCTAAGCTAAGCTAAAATAAAATAAAATAAAATAAAATAAAAAATAGTATCCATTTCTCATTTTCACTTATTTTGACTTGATGTGCTACAATAACTAAAATAACTAATGAGTAAACACTATAAACAACAAAAGCTAACAAAAATGACAAAAATGCAACAAAATTGCTACAACTTTAGCTAAAACTGACATGAAAGCATAAAACACAAAAATAAACTCTAAACTATTAACAAAAAACAATGATAGTTTCTCAGTGATGTTAAGTTGATCACACGGTGACAGCAGAAGGAGTGTTTGTGGAGGAGATGCAGGTCCTGTCGCCATGGGCTACGGATGTCACACGCTCCCTCAGATGTCAGAGCAGACAGGTGGAGATGCCATCATGTGAAAACAGCCTGCTGTTACTCACTCTCTCTCACACTGAGACAAACACACACACACTGATTCATCCTGCAAAATGTCCTGCCTTAGGAAATGAGTAGAAACTCTGATTATGTGTAAACGGATCAAAAGGTGTTGCACTTTGAATAAAAAATATGCAAACAGTATATAGAGGCATATTCCAGTTCTGAACAATAACATCCATTAATAAAATTAAAAGGTTCCATTAACAAAATTAAGTTGTTTAAATGTTGCCTAATGTCAGTTTTTAACATCAAATTATTAAAATGACTTTGGAATAGGGAACATATTCACTATTAAATAAGTGTTTTCCCTTAATAAACTCCTAATTTGCTGCTTATTAATAGTAAGATAGTTGTTAAGTTCAGATATTAAGTCGGGTTAAGATATCTTGAACGTGGCCATAAAGAATAAGGCATTAATATATGCCTGTAGATACTAACAATATATGTGCTAATAAGCAACTAGTTAGTATTGAGATTTGGAGCTTAAAATAAAATTTTACCAAAATGTCTCGATAGCCATTTGTAAGCTTTAGTTCTTAATTGTTATGATTCAATATCAAAGATTAATATTACAGGTTATTCGGATTTTTTTTTTTTATATATTTTGGAAATTAGTCTTCTTATGCTTATCAAGGTTGCATTTATTTAACCGAACACACAGTAAGACATGAATATTGTGAAATGTTAGTACAATTTAAAATAACTGTTTTCTATTTTAATATATTTTAAAATGTAATTTCTTCCTGTGATACAAAGCTGAATTTTCAGCATCATTACCTCAGTCTTTAGTGTTAAATGATCCTTCAGAAATCATTTTAACATGTAGATTTAATGCTCAATTAGTGCTCAATTGGTGCTTAGTTATTAAAAATGGCTTTTATTATTATCAGTGTTGAAAACAGTTTTTTTTTAATAGAAAACAGTTTCTAAATTGTAATAATATTTCACAATATTAGTTTTTTTCTTTTTAATAATATTAATAATTTGGAATAATTATTTATACAATATATAATTTATTATAATATATTTTTATAATTTAATAATATTTTTAATTATATAAACCTCATTGTTCAGTTCAGGCATTGATAATAAGATTAATAATAATGTATAAAATAAAGTGAAATAAAGATGTAACATATAGAAAAATAAATAAATGTTATGTATATATATATATATATATATATATGCATAAATTGTTTTATATATCCGGTTTTAAATTGAGCATATAAAGTGTATGAATAATGCATTTTGACATTTAGATATTAAACTTTATTTTGAAAGATACATATTAATTTCTATTGAAATCATGGTAATACTTCACAATAAGGTGTCATTTGTAACATTAGTTAATGTATTAACTAACATGAATGAACAATGAGCAATAAATTTATTACAGTATTTTAATCTTTGTTCATGTTAATAAAAATACAGTTGTTTATTGTTTGTTCATGTTAATTCACAGTACATTAATATTAACAAACGCAACTTTTGATTTTAATAATGCATTAGTAAATGCTGAAATTAATATTAACTAAATGCTGTGGATATATCGTTCATACTTAGTTCATGTTAAGTAATGTAGTTAACTAATTATAACTAATGAATCCAAAACCAAAATCATTACTGTATATATTAGCTCCCTCCCTTTATTCCAGGTTGTGCAATAAGAGGTCAAATCTTACTGTAGTGTTTTTCTGTATAGGCAACCCTCTCCTCATCTCCTTATTTTAGAAAGCTCAAATCCTCCCCTATGCAGACAGACCTTAAATGGTGTCTACAATCCATCCAACCACCCAACCAACCTTTATTTATACCAGCAGGCACTGTGCCTGCTCCAAACCTACATTAACATTGTTGGCAGCTCGCCCTGTACTCCCAAAAGAGAGACCAGAAAATCACAGCTCCCCATAGTATTAGCACTCAGTAAATACTCGCTAATGGCCTGTTTTTTTTTTTTTGGTTTTTTTTCAAATGAGCCTTTAGTAATGAACACATCTCTCTCAGACTGCTTGCTCTTATTAAAGATGGACTCCTGGAGATACAGTACACGAGGGTGTACGACATCCAGGTCTGAACTGCAGATGTTGATGCTGTGCCCGAGTGCTTCTTCCAGCCGGAGGATCACGTCAGGAGAACAAAGATTTAGAAGAGCTTGATGCATCTAAACTAGCCAGCACTCCTCTTGCTGGTTTAATTGGTTGTTTTTCCAGCTTCCTTCCCTAGCCATTTAATAACAGTTGTGCTGCCTAATGGCCTGAGACACACCACTGAGACTGAAAAGCCTTCGTACGAGCATAACCAGGTATGAACGTTGTTCTGCATTTAGATGAGGAGGCCAAAGAGGCATGCTGGGATGCAAAGACAAAGCCCTCCACAGGAAGTTCTGCAGTGGTGTGCAGGAAATCAATTGCAAGTGCATTCGCCTATTTGAATTAGCTTGTTACCAAGGATGTTACAGCGTATTCAGGACTAGGGAAGACGAAATATAGTAATGTTCAATCATTAATTTAAATATTAGAGGATGAATGTGTCCACAGCAGTGCAGTGTCGATTCTTTAATTTGAAGAATCGATTAGTTTAGCTGGTTTTCAGTTTATGAACGTACATTGTAGTGCACCTCCCATCTAATAAATCATAATAAGCTTTGTGCTTTGTTACTTTTGATTTGAAATGAAGTCTCAGATTTCAGATTCTGTTTATTTTACTATAGTATTCAAACAATAAATGTCATTTTGGCGCTGTTTAATGTGGAGTGACTTATCGCTGTAGCGCCTCGGTTCAAGAGAAGCGACACATGAACTGATCACCTCCTCTGCTTTAACTAGTTTCAGCATGAAATAAACATGAATGAACATCCAAAGGTATGTTAAAACTCTTTAAAGTCTCATGTAATCGCTCAATCAGTATTTAATGCAAAGGCATCAATATAACAGCTTGTAAACAATGTCAGGTAATGTCTCATTTACCTTAGAAAAAACACATTTGGTGACCATGAACTCGTTAGTCAGCTAGAAAACTGAAGTCTAGTTTGTTAGCTATGTAGTTGTAACCTTATTCTTATAAAAACTTCATTGGGTGTAATTTAGGGTTTGTATACAAATCAGTTCATTTTAACCTTCAATATTATTATAATCCCAGCCCCAGCTGACTCTCATGAATATTTGACAGCATTGGTCGAGAGATTTTTTTCCTTGAGAAAATTTGTCATGTATTGTACCTAAAATATATTCAGAATATATCCAGCCATAAAATCTCTGATCTTGAAATTATTAATTTTTGTTAACACTTCAAATTTATATGGTAACAGCGAAATTTGGTGAAGATGTTTTGCTTTTAATGGTAGTTAAATACTTCATAGTTTATCTGTATATTTGGTAAAATGAAACAAAGCAAAGAAAGTGCATCAGGTAACACTAAAAAGGGAAATCGAATAGAAATGCTTGTGGAGTTTGCTAGCTATAACATTAAACTACTTTTTTATTTTATTTTATTTTATTTTAAACACTTTACAATAAGGTGTCATTTGTTAACATTAATGTATTACCTAACATGATTGGACAGTGCATTTACTACACTATTTATTCATCTTTGTTAATGTTAATAAAAATACAGTTCAATTCATTAGTGCATTAACTAATGTTAACAAACACAACTTGTGATTTTAATAATGCATTAGTAAATGCTGAAATTAACATGAACTAAAATGAATGAAAGCTGTAGAAGTATTGTTCATTCTTACGCTACCAGATAACATTTTTTAAAGAATTCTCTTCTGCTCACCAAGCTTACATTTATTTTATCCAAAATACAGCAAAAGCATTGTGAAATATTTTTACTATTTAAAATAACTGATTTCTATATGAATGCATTTTAAAAGGTAATTTATTCCTGCTATTCAAAGCTAAATCTTCAGCATCATTACTCCAGTCTTCAGTGTCACATGATGCTTCAGAAATGATTCTAATATGCTGATTTGCTGTTCTAATTTCTGTTAATCAAAGAAACTTGAAAAAAATCTACTCAGCTGTTTTCAACATATTATTAGTTTTTGATGAATATTGGAATTATTTCTGAAGGATCATGTTACTGGAGTAATGATGCTGAAAATTCAGCTTTGAAATCACAGGAATAAATTACATTTTAAAATATATTCAGATAGAAAACAGTTATTTTAAATAGTAAAAATGTTTCAGAATTGTACAGTTTTTGCTGTACTTTGGATAAAAAAATGCATGCTTGGTGAGCAGAAGAAACTTCTTTAAAAACATAAAAAATTGTAAACATGCTTATTCAAGATTAGAAATGAATTTTATAATAGTAAATATACATAATAATATTGTTGCTTAATCCTTATGAATAAACTGAAGGCATGAACATTAGCTGATGTTTTATTGCCATAGCTGTCACTGTGTTTTGTTTTGTCTGGCTGGAATGCTCTATAGACCAGTCATCATCCAGAACTCATCCTATCTATTTTATAATTCACTTTAGATAGGTCTTTAAGTTCTGAAAAAAGAGCTGATGTATCCCCTCATGACACAATTTAATTTTCTCCCAAGATTGTCTTAAGAAAAATTAGCCCAAGTCAGAAACCTAATGTCTCCCCAAAGGCTACAAATGTATAGATTTTTACCTCCGGTGGAAATAGGAGACAGCCTTTGATTAAAGACATTCTCTCTGAGACCTGGCGCGTCAGATTCATCTGAAAAACACTCCTCACGACTCAGGTTCATGAGCCGCGGCGAGACCCCTGGGCTGCATTGCAGATCTGAGGGGAGGGCCAGACGAGAGCAGAAACCTATTTATTATATTGAGTGGTGGAGGCTCCAAAGCCTCCTCAAAACCAGATATCCTCACCATCTCGCCTGCCATCGTGATGGAGCCACCTGCTTTGATCCCGGTAGAAAGCAGGTGCGTTGATGAGATGGAGTGGAGACGGTGGTGTTGTTGTAATGTAATTCAGTTGCTGGCCATGGCTTTCTTCCTTTGTTTTTGCTTTTGTTTTCTGTTTTTGATGGGCAGCCCTTCAGTACATGTAAAACAGCCTTCGGACAAAGATGTGCACTGTTATATTTCCCAGGGAGCTTCTTTGTTTTTGATGAGCTCTGACAGAGTTCTGGTTGCTGTCCAGAGAGCGTTTGCGGTTTGGTTTTGAGTTGCGTGTCTTCTGGCGTGGCTGGCATTTTTTGGGCTGACAGTAACAGCCTTGTGCTTTCGTGTCAGCAAGCTCGGGTTTTGCAACTGAGCTACAACAGATCATAATACTCGTTTAGTGCTCTTTCCGTCCTGGGAGACAAAGCCAGTGTAACAGATGTATGTACTGTTAAAAAGAAGCCTCTGCAAGGATGCATTTATATAAAACAGTAATATTGTAAAATATTCTTTTTAGACAGTTTAAAAGAACTATTTTCTATTTTATTATATTTTAAGTCATAATTTATTTCTGTCATGAAATGCTGAATTGTCAGCAACATTACTTCAGTCTTCAGTGTCACATGATCCCTCAGAAAGCATAATAATATGCTGATTTGCTGCTTAAGAATCATTTCTTATAGGCATAATAACGTTGAAAACTTTTGCTTTTTCAATAGAAATTTCAAAATAGCATTTATTTGAAATTGAAATGTAATTTTTAATGAATTTGCAACTTTATTTATACTTACTTAACTCTCATTTTTGATCAATTCAATGCAGCCTTGCTTAATAAAATTTCTTTCAAATGCCGAAATAAAATAAAAAATAGTCCCTTAACTCTACCCCCAAACCTAAACATAACCATATTATACTGAATATAAAATGAATGTATACAAAATACCAGACAAAAATATGTAGGCCAAATTTAGCATTAAAAAGATACAGTTAAGGTCAAAAGTTTACATACACCTTGTTAATTAATTTACCAAAATAGGAAGGATCATACAAAATGCTTAAGAGCTGTGGGGTGAAACCTTTTTGAATTTGAAGATCAGGCTAAATGTAACTTTTTTTTTTTTTTTGGTCTTCTGGGAAACATGCAAGTAACTTCTTAAGGGCAGTACTAAATAAGAAAAATGTACACATCTACATTCTGTTCAAAAGTTTTCACCCCTAGTTCTTAATGCATTGCATTTCCTTATGGAGCATCAGTGAGTGTTTGAACCTTCTGTAATAGTTGCATGTGAGTCCCTCAGTTGTCCTCAGTGTGAAAAGATGGATCTCAAAATCATACAGTCATTGTTGGAAAGGGTTGAAATACACAAAAATGCTCAGAAATCAAAGAATTTGTCGGACCGGAAGGATTTTTCTAAAGAACAGCAGGCAGTTTAACTGTTCAGGACAAACAAGGGACTCATGAACAACTATCACAAAACAAAACAAAACAAAAACACAGCTGTGGATCATTCAGGTAACAACACAGCATTAAGAATCAAGCGTATGTAAACTTCTGAATAAGGTCATTTTTATAAATTCAGCTATTATTTTCTCTTGTGGACTATATGTAAACATATTTTATGTAAATAGTAAATAGTAAATGTCAGTAATAAATAAAAAATAACATGCATCCCCCTTATTTTGATAAAATAAGTAACATTTTGTGGATTCTGCAAGGTTGGGTTTATGTCAGGAAGATGCCAAAATGTAAGATATAGTGTATGATAAAAAATCTTCTCATCGCTTGTATCTCAATACTTGAAATATGGAGTTCTATAGAGCACCTTTTTGGTGCTTTTTTTTTATCTTTTTGGAGCTTGATGGGCCCTGATCACTGTATTCATTTCATGGAAAAATGCAACATCAGCATTCATAATTCCTCCAAATTCCTTGTGTTCCACAGAAGAAAGAAAATCATACAGGTTTGGAACAACATAATGCCCAGAAATTCAATTTTCGATGAATATTCCCTTTAAGATGCATAGAGACTGACTTCTTTTTTTGGAGGGTTTTTAGTATATGTATGTGGCAGCATTGCTCCGTTGTGTAGTTTTCAGGAATGTGAATAAACTGGGCTGTTTTGGGTTTTAACAGGTTTCCAGTGCAAATGTGAGCGGGTGCTATTGACCAATGACTTTCTAAATGTAAGATGTTTGCATTTTCGATGTATAGCTGCCAAGTTCTGGATATAACTTACATTTTTCTTTAGCAGTCACATTATTTTAGTTCAAGTTTGCCTTTGTAAACACAAATGCACAAGAACTGACCTGAATGAACCTGAACTAGAGATGTTATTCATCAAAGAAACCTGAAAAAATAAAACTGTTTTTAAAATAATAATAATAATGTGACTGAAGTAATGATGTTAAAAATTCAGCTTTGAAATCACAGGAGTAAATTACATTTTAAAATATATTCAAATAGAAACCAGTTATTTTAAATAGTCAAAATATATAAAAAAAAATTTACTGTTTTTGCTGTACTTTGGGTCAAATAAATGCAGGCTTGGTGAGCAGAAGAGAAGAAAAAAACATTTCAAATACTTAACTTTTGATTGGTAGTGCGTTTAGTCTTTCCAGTTAATTAATTCAATTATATGTCCCATACATTGGAGAGAAGATGATATGCCATCAGTCCAAATAGGCAACAGCAGTTTTGAGAGAATTTGCTCCATCTGTATCAGTGCTGTTCCATAGTGCCCTCAAAACCCTGTCAGCGATCTTCTCCATTATAAGTTCAAAAACAACTTCCTTTACTCTGAGTGTGATGTGTTGCATGTGCAGATGGCGCATTCTGGCAGGAAATGTGGAGGAGTGATTCACACCATTGGTAACAGGTCTGTAGTACAGTTGGTGTGCATGATGTCAGTGCAGCACGGTGCTTTTGAGAAAATGAGCTCTGTAAAATATCTCCTTCAGGTATCAGATGTTAACTTCCAACACAGATGCTTGCTCTTACTTTACATGTTCAGTATAGTGTATAGTGTATTATAATGGGATGTGTTCATCTAAAAATATACATATAGCTCATGAAGTCTCATATAAATATGCTGTGTTTTAAAGGAACACTCCACTTTTTTTGAAAATAGGCTCATTTTCCAACTCCCCTGGAGTTAAACAGTTGAGTTTTACTGTTTTTGAATCCATTCAGCCGATCTCTGGGTCTGGCGGTAGCACTTTTAGCATAGCTTAGCATAGATCATTGAATCCGATTAGACCGTTAGCATCTCGCTCAAAAATTGCCAAAAAGTTTTGATACTTTTCCTGTTTAAAACTTGACTCTTCTGTAGTTACATCATGTACATCAATCTGGAAGTCTGTCATGCACAAAATTATTGTCCCCTGTAGCTTGCTTATCCATCCATCCATCCATCCATCCATCCACTGTTCAAAAATCAATCCATCCATCCATCTGCTGTTCAAAAATCCATCCATCATCCATACATCCATCCATCCATCCACTGTTCAAAAATCAATCCATCCATCCATCCATTCATTCATCCATCCATCCACTGTTCACAAATCAATCCGTCCATCCATCTGCTGTTCAAAATCCATCCATCATTTATCCATCCATCCATTGTTCAAAAATTCATCCATCCACTGTTCAAAAATCTGTCAATTCATTGTTCAAAATCCATCATCCACTGTTCAAAAATCCATTCATCCATCCATCCATTGTTCAAAATCCATCCATACATTGTTCAAAAATCCATCCATTCACCCATCATTCAAAAATCCATCCTTTATTCAAAACTCCATCCATCCATCCATTGTTAAAATTCAACTATTCATCCATCTATCCATTGTTCAAAATCCATCCATCCATCATCCATTGTTTAAAAATCAATTTATTCATCCATTGTTCAAAAATCCAACCATCTATCCATCCATCCATCATTCAAAAATCCATCTATTGTTCAAAACTCCATTCATCCATCCATTCAAAAATCTGTCCATCCATCAGCTGTTCAAAAATCCATCCATCCATTGTTTAAAAATCCTAAACTAAACTAAACTAAAAATCCATCCATCCATTGTTAAAAAAACCATAAATTGTTCAAAAATCCATCCACCCATTGTTTAAAAATCCATCCATCCACTTTTCATAAATCCATCCATCCATCCATTCATCGTTCAGAAATCCATCCATCCATCCATCCATTGTTCAAAAATCAATCCATCTAACCTTGAGTTGATAAATCCATCCATTGCTCAAAAATCCATCTATCCATCCATTGTTCAAAAAATCCATCCATCCATTAAATCAAGAAAGTGATGCATATTTTGAATGTATATTTGAATGTAAAAAAGTAAAAATGTAAAATATACAATTAATTAAATGTATAAATATACAAAATGTAAAATTCAAAAAAAAAAAAACCCTGTACAGTAAGGTACATTTAGTTAACATTGGTTACGTCCAAGCATGTCATGGGGGAAATGTATTTTAATTAAAATCATATCACAACATCACAGTCTTAATGGACATTAAAACAGGCATTGTTTTGATGCAAAATATAATATTTTATTTATTTATTTTCTAAAATTCAACCATTAAATACTTGCACAAAATTATTGTCTTTTCTCTGTCTCTCTCTTTCCTCATTTTAGCATATACTGTATATTTTGATAAATTATAATCTTTAATGTGTGTCTTTTGACCCGTCTTTGTTTGTCCTGCAGTACTTCTCTTTGCCCGAATTGCTCTTTTGAGAACTTCACCACTTGCCAAAGCAAATGCAAATGAATACAATGTCATTTTGTCAGTTTGTCAGTTTTTATGCTGCACAGAGGTCTTGTTACATTTACTTGGGCAGATGTTAACACTTTTTTCACATTCAGATCTGGATGGTTTCACAATGATTTATTTATCTCACATCGTCCATGTTTGTTTTTTGGTTCCTATTATAATTACGAGAGATCATTTTTCCTGCATTGCATGATTTTATTTCCAGAATTTAGAAAACAATACATGAGGCATATAACCAAAATAGGATGAGTGGACATTTCTGAACTATGACTTTTTGTCTTTGGTTTTCAAACAAAGGCTAACTTTCATGCTTTTTTCCTGTATTGCATATGATGTTGATCAGATTAAATAAGCTATAATGACAGTATTAGATGATCCTGTCAAGATTCTTACAGAAGATTACAGAAGAAGATTACTTCCAGAATAAACACTTTGCATTCCAGGATCTTTCTCCATATAGTGGACTTCAATGGGAGCCAGTATGCTTTATACAGTATGCTTTAGCCCTGGATCCATTTCTCGATTGTGTAGTGCAGATACGTGGAGCGAGACGCCTCGAGACCTATACTGTATGCACACAAACACGCTCTTCAACCTGTCGTCAGCGAGTCCGCGGCCAAGCAGTCGTTCAGTCACACCTTTTGAAACCCATCTCACGCTCCCCACATGAAAGACTCTGCAATGGCGCCACACGAGGAGCCGCCAGTCTCCCCAGCAGCTCCGCACATATATTAGCCATTAATTAGTTGGGCATGTGCCAGAAGTATGTTTTCGACGATAAATATAAGGGCAACATCAATGAAGACGCCTCTGTGGGTGTTTTCGCCTGTCAACCATTTCATTTCTTTTATCTTATCTTGTGTGCGTGGTACTGTTTTTAGTTTATTTAAATCGATTTGCATTAGTCAGAGTTTGACGCTCTTCTTTGGCGACGAGGTGATGTTTGCGCTCGATTGGGGCAAATTCTGGGTCAGTATGCCTGTGGTTATGACTATTATAATTCAGTCTCGAGAAATATTTCATTAGAAATGAAAATGCACTGAAGGTTTACTCACCCTCAGGCCATCCAAGATGTAGATGAGTTTGTTTTTTCATTGAAACAGATTTGGAGAAATTTAGCATTCCATCAGTTGCTCACCAATAGATCCTCTGCAGTGAATGGGTGCCGTCAGAAAGAGAGTCCAAACAGCTGATAAAAACATCACAGTAATCCACACCACTCCAGTCCATCAATTAATGCCTTAATCGTTTATTCACCCTCATTAAATTTTAATGTGAATCTGAATATCTTCCCTGTAGCTCTGTTTTTTAGTATTATTTTAAACTATTATGTAATTAAATATTTTGTATTAGCGTTTATCTTTATAGTTTCATATAAATTGTTTATGCTTTAAAACTGTTTTTAATTTTAATTTAGTTAATGTGCTTTTGCCATTTTTTTTATTTTTATATATTTATATTTATATATTTTTATATTTTTTATAAATATTTCTATTTAGCTTCGTTTTTTATTTTTATTGATTTTAGTATTTTAACTTATTTTATTTCAGATAGTTGCCGAGGCAACCTTTCTAATTGTAATTAATTAATAATTATTTTTCATTTCTATATTCAGTTTTCATGCTTTCAAACAATTTAATTCAATTTAATTTTAGTGTACGTTTTAGTTTTGTTATATGCTTGTTGTGTTATTTTTATTATTTTTTATTAATACTTCTATTTAGCTTCATTTTTATTTTTATTGATTGATTTTAGTATTTTCACTAATTTTATTAGTTAGTTGCCAAGACATAATTTATTTATTGTTGTTATTTTTATATTTAATTGTTAAGCTTTCAAACTGTTTTTAATTGTAGTTTAAATTTTACTTTTGTTATTTTTTATTAGTTTTTTTTTTTTTTTTAATAAAAAAAATTCTATTTAGATTCATGAACTTATTTTAGTCAGTTACCAGGGCAACATTTCTAATTTTAATTCATTTATTTATTTTTGTTATATATTCATATATATATTCATATTCTATATTCAGTTTTTATGCTTTCAGACAATTTTTAATTTTAGTTTAAGTTTTATGTGCTTTTGTCATTTTTATTAGTTTTTTATAAATATTTATTTAGCTTCATTTTTATTTTTGATTTTAGTATTTTCACTGATTAAGCATTTCTAATTTTAATTACTTAATTATTTTGCTTACTTGTGTTATTTCTATATTTAATTATCAAATTTTTGTTATGCGCTTTTGTCATTTTTTTAATTAGTTTTTTAAGATTTAGTTTTTGCAACATTTCTAATTGTACTTAATCAATTTATTTTGTAATTTCTACTGTATTCAATTTTTAATGCATTCAAACTATTTAAAATTTTAGATTAAGTTTTAGTTCTTTTGTACTTTTTTATTCGTTTTTTTGTAAATACTTCTATTTAGCTTCATTTTTATTTTTATTGCTTAAGTATTTTAGTATATATTTTGTTATTGCTTTTTGCTGAAGTTTTAGTGTTAGTAGTTTTAGTACTTAAACTTGTTTTATTTTATTTATTTATTTATTTTTAGGTTTTTGGTTAAGTTTTAAGTTTTTCATCTATTATTTAGATTAGATTTTTCTGCTTAATTAACCTTAATTAACAAAACCGATTTTTAATAGATTTAGTTTTAGAAAATATGTTGTTACCTAATTCACATTCACTTTCATTTTAAAAATGAACGGTGTAAACATCTCTTGTTTCCCAGAGAAGAAAGTAAGTTAAACAGGAATGGAATGAGGCTGAGTAAATCATGACAGTTTCTTTTATTTATGGGTGAACTTTCCCTTTAAGAGTACAGACCTATTAAACTATGATTTATTTAAACATCCAGTGGCATCTGTGACCCCACAGCACAATCGATTGGGTTCATTTTTGGATGCGTTTTCTCAGTGTTAATAATTGATTGTGTTGTAATATTTCTCTCAGTGCCTGAAATCACACACTGTGTTGTCCGTGTCAACAACGCTCACGCTGTCTATTTGTGAGTGTGTTCTGTTTGCTTTTCTCCTTCCACACGTCACTCATGTATCCCACGGAGCCCAATCTAAAAACCCGTCAGAATCGCCCAGTGCCGTCCTCTCCTCTGTCATTTGGGGTTGCTGTGAGTCGTTATGGACGTGTTTGCCCCATCTCTCCAGGAGATGGACTCTGTCCAGCTTGAACTCTGCAGCATAGGATCCCTGCAGCAATCAGACTGGGCAAACACACACACACACAAACACACACACACACACACACACACACACATCTCACTCAATGAGCCCCTCGTGCTCTTCCATGTGGGGATTGATAATGAACATCTGGGATCTGGTTGAAATCAGAACAACTTATTCCAGTCTGGTATCACCAAATCATGAGTTCATTTAGATTTGCATGAATGGTTTTTGGCAGGCTGCATAATTTCTGTCTCAGTGGGGGGAAAAAGACACAAATAGTCAAATTAACAACAGAGAACTACTGATGTAAGGAGAATATCATGTCCTCAGAGATGCAGAGATGTCTGTCTTATGGCATTTTTTCATGTTTTCATACAGGTGACCTGCAACTGTTTCAGCATCAGTGATGGAGAGCTGCAGGACGTGGGTGTCGGACTTTACCCCAGGTGAGTGACATGATCGAGCGACATCCCACCATGCTTTGCACTGAACGTAGACTTGTTGTAGACATTACTAGTGCTAGCTGCTAAGAAAAGTGATATTTCTCATACTTAGGGTTAGTTATCAAACAAAATGATTATATAATTATTAATTATCTCATAAAATTAAGAATATTTTTTAGAAAATTAAGAAAATTTATATTAATAAATTTTCTTGCCTGCAATAAAAAAAATTTTGCATAAAAAGCTATTATATATATATATATATATATTTACATTATTACATAAAATTAAGAAAAAAAATCATATTAATATGTTCACAATATAATTCAATTATACCAGGTGAGTGACATGAGGGACATCCCAGCATACCTTTCTCTGAACCTAGAAAAATTGTGGACATTATTATTAGTATTTGCTAAGAAAAACATCACTGTTAATATTGTTCATACTTACAATTAAATAAATAAATAAATAAAAAGAAATAAAAAGAATCATACAATTATTAACCAAGTAAAATGATTAATTATTACATAAAATTACAAATAGTGTGAAAAAGGTATTATATATAATAAAAAAATATTGTACTTAAAATGAATTGAAATTATACGTTACATTTATTTTAATTCATATAAAATTGTATTAAAATTATTACATGAAAAAGTATTTAAAATGAAACGTATGTACTTAAAATTAAGTGAAACTCAAATGCATAAAATTACAATTAGTACATAAAAAGTAGTATTAAAAAATATTGCATATAATGCTAAATTAAATTGTACTTAAAATGAATTGAATTTTTTTTATTTAAATATTTTGTATATAAAATGATAAAAAAAAATATTATATGAAATAAAAATGATTATACTTAAACTGATTGCATAAATTAAGTGAGTGTGTGTGTGTGTATGTGTATATATATATATATATATATATATAAATTACATAAAATTACAAATTAGTACATAAAATTACAAATAGTATAAAAAATGTATTGCATGTAATAAATTAAATTATATATTAAATTATTTTTAATAATTATATATATATATATATATATATATATATATATATATATATAGCTACATAAAATTACAAATAGTGTACAAAATGTGATGACATGAGGGACATCCCAACATTTTTAGTAGTACTTGAAAAACATTATTATTAATATTGTTCATTTTTAGGATTAGTGGTAATAAAAAAAAAACTTTAATTATTTAATTATTGTTAATTTGAAAAATTGTAAATTACATAAAAGAAAATAAAAGAAAAAATAAAGGTTAAAATGACAAAATAATAAAGATTAATTAAAACGATTAGGTAAAATTATTGATACTTCCTTTAATTATTAAAAATTAACTGTGAAGCTGTGAATTACATAAAGTTAAAAACAAAAAAGAAAAAGGTTAAAATAATAAAAAATTAATCAAAATGATTAGGTAAAATTATTGATATGTACGCAATGTCTGTTCATCATTTTAGGCATCGTTTTAACCACAAATAAACATTTTTTATATTAATAATGGCTTTTCCTCCAAAAAGTTAGTGTGCTTGTTTATTAAGGAAATGATTGTGTCATTAAAGGGAATGCTTGAGATGAAATATTAAACTAGGTCTTCAGAAAAAGTAATTTATTTTTTGCATTTGCGGTTTGCAGCACAATACAGTCATTGTCTTCATTTTGTCCTCAATTTAAAACGACTTTACCCACAAAATGCTCTTGTGTTTTAGTCAGTTGAGACACCGTTCTTGTTTTCACGCTCGCCGTGCCCAGCAGATTTGTGTGACAGAAAACATGTTTGTATTATTAGCTCTGCCGTCATAAAGAGGGATTCTGACATGAGTTAGGATTACATGCTGCTACCGAACATGCCTGAGGGAAGCTCCCATTCACACACTGAGGAGCTGAAGGAAGTGCAGCACAAGAAACGGGAATAATTACACATAAACAGACGTTCGCCTTTCAATGTGACTAAATTACAACTTGCCGAGACACATTGTGAGCGCTCAAATACAGGGGATTTCCTTTGCAAATTGCTTTGTGCACGTCTGTAAGAATCTTCTGAGCTGAAATGCATCTCATAAGAAAATAATACATTTTAAAACTTTGAGGTGGAGAATGACTTGTTGCTGATCTGCTCTTTAAACTTGCTATTCTTTTTTGTTCAATCTATTAACATGCTAACATGCCAACATCATGTTAATGCTAAAACATGCTAGCAACATGTTAATCATGCTAAAAATGTGCTAACATGCTAATCATGTTAATCATGCTAGAAAAATTTAATAATGCTAAAAGTATGTTAGCAAAATGTTAACGTTAATAATGTTGGAAACATGGTAGCAACATGCTAATCATCGTTATAAACATGCTAACAAATTGCAAATAATGCTAAAAACATGCTATCAACATGTTAAACATGCTAGAAAAATGCTAACAACATGCTAAAAAAGTTAATAATGCTAGAAGTATGTTAACAAAATGTTAACATGGTAAAAATCTTAGAAACATGCTAACAACATGTTAATAATGTTAAATCTATGTTAGCCAAATGCTAACAACATGTTAATGATGTAAAAAAAACCATGCCAACAGTGTGTTAATAATGCTAAAAACATGTTAGCAACAAGCCTATCATGGAAAAAAACATGTTATCAACATGCTAATCATGTTAAAAATGCTAGCAATATGCTAATCATGCAAAAAAAAATGTTAACAGCATGTTAATGTTAAATGTTAGCAAAATGCGAACATGTTAATAATGTTAGAAACATGTTAGCAACGTGCTAATCCTGCTAGAAACATGCTACCAGCATGCTAGCAATATGTTAGTGATGTTAAAAAGATATTAGCAACATGCTAATCATGTTAGAAACATGCTTTTAACATGTTAATCATGTAAATGCTAACAACATGCTAACAACATGTTAATAATGCTACAATTATGCTTGTAACATAACAGTAATAATGTTAGACAACATGCTAATTATGCTAGAAAAATGGTAACATTTTAATCACGCTAGCAACATGCTAATCATGCTTGCAGCACGTTAACATTCTAGTAATGCTAGAAACATGCTAACAACATGCTAATCATGTTAGAAACATGTTAACATGCTAATCATGCTAACATGTTAACAACATGCTAATCATGCTAACAACATGCTAATAATGCAAGAAGCATGCTAGCAGCATATTAACGTGTTAATCATGCTTGAAACATTTTTGATTTATCCATGTATCGGTATTTATTTATTTATTTTATCTGTACATATTTAATTTATTACAAGTTTGTGTATTCATTCTTTTTTATTTATTTTGTTTATCTTTTTTTATTCAGTATACATTGTTATTTTTTTAATTGATTTATTCTGTACATATATTTATTTGTTATAAATTTAATTATACATTTTAATTTGCATAATTTTCGACAGCCTGTTATTTTGTCAAATTATGCAAAAAGAAAGAATTATTATTGTTATTATTATTATACATTATATTATAATTATATATTTATAATATTTATATTTTATTTATTTATTTAATCTGTACATATTTAATTAAGACTTTTTCAATAAGGCATTTGCAAACACTACTCTTCTAGTTTAGTACTGGTTGTATATTAGAAATGTGTATAGTTAATGTTAATACAATGCATGCAAAATTTCTCTCAAATAATCTATATAGCATATATTGTAGCCTTCTGTATAGGGTTATTTGATGGGTCTATCTTACACAAAAAATGACAAGAACTGTCTCTGTGCTTTCTTTTGGCCCTTTCTTTTATCCTCTCTCTATTTTCTTGTAGAGGGTGATAGCAATTAAAATGTGACAGGCCAGTGTCAGTGCAGCAGTCCCGTCACGCTCTGCTTTTGAGGCGGTGGCAGGGCCGAGACCCAGAGATGAACTGCTCTTAAATTACACTTTTATCAGTGCTGACGTCTTTCATAATTAATCTTCATGCACACAATTGTCACCAGTTGCCATTTTTTTTTCACCTACCGATGAGTTCTAGATGGGGTCATGATGGTACGGTGGAATTTCCCATTACTAAAGGCCTATTAAAACACATCCCGGTAGTGTTTTTTCAAGACGACATGGAATGACGTTCACAAAGTGTTCAGCTTTCGCGGTGTGCCATAATTTAGATAAAGTAGATTATTCGCTAACACACATTGTAGAGAATGGCTTTATTTTATCCACTGGGATTTGATTTGATTTTTAAGTGTTAGGCTACAACATTATAAGTGGATTTTCTAAGGCAGGCATTTTTGTTTTTTACAACTCTGTCCCTAGTAATGACCTTTGGTGTATTTAATTTTGGCATAACTCTTGCACAGTTTATGCTACAGACCTGATTGGTATGTCAAATCATGTGGTGAGAAAATAAGTGAAAAATTCCCCAACAATGAACAGTGCATCCATTTATAAATGATAACCGTTTTTATCCCTGTCTATTTTTTATACATGAAATGTGACGCGCGCTGTCAGTTTTCTCTGCTCTGCTGGCGAACGCGAGAGCATATTGTGGCGTGTTTAAGTCGTCAGCCGTGGCGACTCCAGTGTAACACTTGTTCTCTGGCTGGATGTGAACCAGCGGTTTCTGCTAATCCCTGTGGTTGTGTCTGGAGCTCGCCGGAGGATTTGTGCTGTCAGACGTCGTCCATGGCCAGGGCTCCGTGCTGACACTCGCAGCCCCGTCCGGACACGGTTATCAGGGGAGGAGAGTGTATATGCAGTTTCCAAATTAAGCACCAGCAAACCCGTGGCCGGTGGTCTGTTGTGCCGTGGCCTGACAAAAGCCAGCAGCAGAAATCCATAAAGATTTTACAGACGCCCTACCGCATGCAGACGCTGCCATCCGTGAAACCCTGGAACGTTTGTGACTATTTGTTTCCCACTTTAACACCCCATTCAGGTCTTGGAAATAGTGAGGGATAATTGGGTGTTTCTTCAGCAGTGGCCACATTTTAAGGTCCCAGGGGTTTGTTAAAACTAATAGTAACTATTAAAACTAATTGGATAACTTTAATTTTACTCTATTTGTTATGTGAAACAGACTTTTGTTTGATTATAGATTTTATTTTATTCTTTTTTTTTTTTTTTTTTACTTTAAACCTCAATCAATCTTAAAAAAGGTTAAATATTCAAAAAAAAATTATTTTATTCTTTTTATGATGAATTTCATAACTGATCACAATTATGCAGAAAGTAAAAACATTTTTTGTTTTATTATTTGTCCATGTTTGTTTGTTTGTTTGTTTTATTTATTCTGTAGATAGAAATATATTTTATTATAAGTTTATGATACATTTCATTATACATTTTAATTTCCATTTTCAAAAAAGTTTTGCAATTTCCAAAAGCATGTTATTTTGTGAAATGATGCAAAAAGAAACAACATTATTTATTTATTCATTCATTCGTTCATTCATTCTGTGCATATATATTTAATTTATTAAACATTTAAACATTTTTATTTTTTTATTATTTATCCATGTGTCTTTATGTATTTATTTATTTATTTATTTGTTCTTTTATTCTGTGGATATATATTTAATTTATCATACATTTATGATATATATTTTATTATAACTTTTAAAATTTTCTTTCTTTTTCTTTTTTCTTTTACATATTATTTAACTTATTATAAATGTGTGTATTTATTTATTTTAAAAATGTATTAATTTTATTTATTCATTTTTATTCATACAGATGTATTTATTTATTCTGTACATATATAATTTATTATAAATGTATTATACATTTTAATTTGCATAATTTTCAGCAGACTGTTATTTTGTCAAATTATACGAAAATAACATTTTTTTGCTTTATTTATTTATTTTACATATTATTTAATTTATTATAAATTTGTGTATTTATTCATTTAAAAATTATTAATGTTATTCATTCATTTATATTCATACAGATATTTATTCTGTAATGATATATAATTGATTATAAATTTATTATACATTTTAATTTGCATAATTTTCAGCAGATTGTTATTTTGTCAAATGATACGAACATTTTTATTTGCCTTATTTTTTTTACATATTATTTATTTATTATAAATTTGTGTATTTATTTAAAAATTATTTCATTCATTCATTCATTCATTTTTATTTATACAGATGTTTATTCTGTACATATATAATTGATTATAAATTTACTATACATTTTAATTTGCATAATTTTCAGCAGACTGTTATTTTGTCAAATTATGCACAAAGAAAGAACATTTTGCTTTATTTATTTATTTTACATATTATTTAATTTATTATAAATTTGTGTATTTATTCGTTTTAAAAATGTATTAATTTTGTGTTTAGGGCACCACCATAATTTCCATAACAAGCAAAATATTTATAATTTGAAATGTGATGGGAATATTCATTGTTCATACAGACGATTCAGAACAGAATTGGCAAGACATATATAAACACTTTTAGCAGTCAAACTAAACTAGTCTAAGTGTGTTTTAAGAGAGTTTATTTATAAAAGTCCACATGCGGGCCAAGAGTAGTTAGCGCTAAGTGGGTGATGTTGACATCATATCCTCATATCAGTTGCGTCAGTCTCGGCTGTTGTGAAAATGCAGTAAACTGAGCTGTGTTCAGGTGTGAGGGTGTGCCAGGAACAGCTCTCCTTTCTGTTTTCCGGCAGAGTTAATGGCCACCTTCGGCACTGTTATTTGGAAACATTAATAAATGACCACAGCGGATTGCTATTCGCCTTGTCTGTTGATGTTTCGGGCTGCTTAGCAATACCCAGGTATTATGTTTTGCAGAAGATAAGAGGAATTGACCCCGTTGTCCTCCATATTCTCTCATTACCCGGCTCTGTTCGGCATTATTTCATTTTTCCGCTCGTCTTCTGTTGACAGAGCCCTGCGCTCACAGCTACAAGCACAGACTCGCTTTAATGAGATATATTTTCTTTCGGCATTACTTAGAAACCACATGTAAAGATTGAGTTTAGGCCCGAGTGTGTGTAAGTGAGGAGCGTGAGGCTCTTAGGGGCTGTTTATGGGTGAATAATCAAAAGCGCAGATTAAGGGAGGATCATAAAAGTGGGTTTCACTCAGGTTAAATAGTCTGCTTTGAGCTAAATGTCTTGTGTATGTGCAGACAAGGGCTTAGCTAACAGCTATTTTCTGACAGCATTGATAAGCTCAAATTGGTTATGTTTTTTTGATATGGCTTAACAAAGGCATGTCTTGGAAAACAGGATTTTCTTTGCTCTTTTAAAATAAAAGAGCCCAGTTTGCTTTGAAAGCCAAAGCAATACAAAGCATTTATGGGAGCTAAGCAGCAAAATTTGGTCAATTAGAATTCAGACGTCATAAACATGAGCATGTTAATATATGACCGCCCACATTTATACTTTAACACCTGTTCACTGCAGCAGCCTGCTTTTTTTTTGATGAACAACAGTGTGAACTACTGCTACACAGAGGTTAGACAACCATAACAGATTTTATTTACATAAAGAAGTCTTAAAGGTACAGTAATTTAGTATGACCAGAGAGAGAGTAGAAAAAGGTCAAATGAAATAGGGCTGCAAAATGATTAATCGCATGCATATGCATACTATGTGTGTGTACTGTGTATATTTATGTATATATAAATACAATATTATTATATAAAAAAATTGTTTGTATATTAAATGTATTTATATATAATTTATAAATATAAATGTGTATATATTTTAAATAATATGTGTATATTTATACTTGTATATTATTTATCTTTTATATAAATATATATAAATCTAAATATATTTTCCTTAATATATACATGTATGTATGTATGTGTATTTATATATACATAATAAATATACACAGTACACACACATATATTATGCAAACAAACTTTTTTCTTGAATGTAATTAATTGCGATTAATCATTTGACAGCACTAAAACTAAATTACGTCTGTTTTTGGGCACACATTTTGACTGTAATTAATTAAATTTAATGAATGAATTAATTGAAAGTTTAATTGAATACTTAAATAACCGAACTGAATAATTGAATACACAAAAATGTATATTTTGTATGTTTTTATTGACTCTTGTGTTGTTTCAGCCTCTTATTTTATTTTATTTTATTTTATTTTATTTTATTTTAGGCTTTTTTTATACCATTTTTGGAGCTTAGCTTAGCTTTATAAATCACTGCCAGTTCCACAAGGACTTAATGAAAAAAATATGAAGAAAAACATAGTAAATTATATACTTTATAATAATAATAAATAATATTTTCTAAAAGGAATAAATTAATGCTGTCAAACAATTAATTGTGAATAATTGCGTCCAAAATAAAAGTTTTTGTTTACAAAATATGTGTGTGTGTACTGTGTATATTTATTATGTATATGTAAATACACACACATACATGTATATATTTACGAAAAATATGTTATGTTTATATATTTATATATTATATATATAATATCAGATAATATATATATATATATAATATCTATTATATGAGCATAAATATATACATGTAAATACATGTAAATATTTTCAAAATATGTACTCTGTGTGTGTGTATTCTTGAATAATAAATATACATAGTACACACACATATTATGTAAATAAAAAACTTTTATTTTGGATGCAAAATAATCGCAATTAATCATTTGACAGCACTAGAATAAAAAAAATTTAGTTGAGAGCTCATTTGCATTCCGTTACATTCCAAAATATTCCAAATAAATTTTGCATTTTAAAAGTTAATTTTTTCATTCAAAAGTAGAAAACATTTAAAAAAAAAAAAAAACTGAAAAAAAATTTGAACCCACATATTTATTATTTGTATTAGTACTATTACTTGCTTTATTTCAATTTAATTTTCTTGAATTTTTGTTGTTTGATATTTTGGAATAATGTAATTTTATTTTAATGCAAATGAGCTCTTAATTCATTTCACTTTTGATTTAAATTAATTTATTCCTTTTAGAAAATAGTTGGCCTTAGCAGTGTACTGTAAATGAAAATACGCTGACGTGTGAAGCTCATCAGAGCTGAGAGGGTGTGGCTTGTTGCCATGGTCTTTGCATAAGTGCATTTCATTGGCTAATAATCCCATAATTTATTCTGGTTGATCATGGGAGATTGCATTATTATGATGTTTCTAGCAGAGCAACCTGTGAAAGCAGAGCAGAATATCTCAGTTTTAAAGATAAAATGTCTTCAGATATATCTAGAAGCAGCCTCCCTGTGTGGGCCATTAAACTGGCACGACTTCCATATTCGCCATCCATGGGAAACATTTCACGTCTATGAATATGAGCCTGTGGGGATTACCGAGAACAAACAAAACCAGAAAGGCAGATGTCGAAATTGTTGTTTAGATATGAGCTATGAAGTCTTCAGATCGGATGTGAGGCAGAATCAAGGCTTCAGACATTGTTGTCGACGTCTCGGAGAAATTATAATGACGCAGAAAGATTGTCCCGTGAGAGCGAGGCCCATCTGTTTATCGTCGGCTGGGTGGGCCGACTCTAAGCCCGCTTTATACGCTGTACTTAGGCGATGTTGAATCTTCCCCAGACCATGACAAACACAAGTAATTTGTTGTTCTGGCTCTTTGAATGACTTCCGATGCATTAGCAAAAGCCTGGAAGAGCAGGATAGCATGTATTCCTGTCCACATACAAAGGATAATTGTGCTTTCGTGCTTGATTTATAATTGCTGTGTTTGTTCTGTCATGCTTGTGTGAATGTAAATACATGCATTCAGCTCACTATCTTCTCAAATCTTACCACAAGGGAGGACTATCTGACATGAAGAGACTTCAAACATGGATTACACATGAATATATTACCCAAAAATGGAAATTTCATTATTTACTGACTCTCGTGTTGTTTCAAACCTGTGTGTTATTGATTTGTTTATTTATTTTTCTGTTGTCATTTTTGAATTTTGACTGTATGACTTTTCCTTCTTTTTGGAGATTTAAAATATTTTAAATAAAAAATGCGAAATTAATTAATAAAAAAGTGTGTATAGAAACCAAGTTATTAAGTTAGTAAATTATAAATCTCTATAAATTTTTTAATACAGATGGATTTGAATTATATTTTATAAAATGATTTATTATATTTAATTAATTAATTAAGATTAATAGATTGATTTATTTTTAAATAAATTCACAATAGTATATTCTTCAAAAGTTTATGTTTTGTTATATAATACATTAAAAAAATGTAAAAATGTATTTTGGCTGATGCAACATATATATTTAGCATATATTTAAAATATAATTAATATAATTATAATAAAAATGTCAGGACATGTCAAAACAAGGGCCTCAAAATCACCTCATGCCCCAGAGGATAAATTTACATTAGTATATTTTTCAAAAGTTTGCTTTTTGACCTTTTTAGGTATATTTTATTATATAATATACTTAAAATATTTTATAATATATATTTGGCTGTTAACAACATATATTTAGCATATATTTAAAATATATTTTGGCCAGATTTTATTTAATGGTCAAAATATATAACTAATTAAAAGTTGTCTATATAAAAGTTTTATTAACAGAATTAAATTATTTGTTGTAAAATGATTTATTTTACCTAATTATTTAATTTAGATTGTTGTCAATATGACAGTTTTGAATTTTGACTATATAACTTTTCCTTCTTTTTGGAAATTGGCATTATATGGGATTGGAACAACATGAGTAAAAATGTTAAATAAAAAATAGTAAATAAATGAATTCAAAAAGTAAATGAAATAATTATTAAATTAATAAATTATATTATTATTATTATTATTGATTATTATTATTTATTAAATGAAATTGTATTATTTTTTTAAATTATTTTATATATATATATATATATATATAATGTGTGTGTGTGTATATATATTTAAGAAAACAAGTTTAAGTTAGTAAATTATACTTGTGTATATAAAATTATTTATTATTATGTAATTTTATTTATTAAAATTTTATTTAATTATTTATATAGATAGATTTCTATATACATTAATTTGTATACATTTTTACATATATAGTTTTTTAAGAAAACAAGTTAAGTTAGTACATTATACTTGTGTATATTAAATTATATATTATAATTAATTAATTACTTAATTTAGATAGATAGATAGATAGATAGACATATATATATATATATATGCTGATATTATCACTAAATGTCTGATTTGTCCAGATGCATGTTTGTAAATTTAAAAATAGCAAATGTAAATTAGCAGTGTGACATCAGCATCTATAAACGTCACTAACAGCATCAGCAGTGATGATGTCACCTTAAAGCACAAGGCTGTTAAAAAGATCATCGGTGTCACATCAGTGTCTTTCGTTGCTGTCATTCTCGCCTTGTCGCTTTCGGTTTTGTCTTCGCTGGTAAAAGCGGCAGGTTATCATATCACATTCAACAGGACAAATGTCCCGCTGGCAGACATGTCAGCTTTCTTGTTTTCTGTGTCTCCAGTCTGTAGCAACTTGTTTCTTTACTTAATTAATTAGTGATGCCTGATTTATGTTCCATTATTTAGTAACAGTCATTGTGCATTATTAATTCGGATCAGGAGAAATTGAGAGTATGAGGGATTTGCAGTTTAATTTGATCTCAGTGTCTAATGAGGAAAACCTTTTATTTTAAAAATAATTTATTTATAGAGAGAGAATAAAAAATAGCAGCTGCTATGAATTTGTACAAGTTGTGCTTTGACAGGCTGAACTAAATTCACCATCACTGGGTCTTATTTGTTAAATCAGCCTGGGTTTGTGCAAACAATAGACAAAAATAAATTATCTAGTAAAGTGAATTTTTCTCTTACTCTTGAGTTGATGTTTATCCAAAGCGACCAAACTCTGTCCTATAACCCCTCTAGTGCCGATCGTTATCCTCATGAAGGCCTAATTAAGGATTGAGAGGATGCACTGAGACACTGTGCTGGTGAATTGTGCATTGTTGAAGGGTTTATTTTGTTTTTGTCTGTCCCAGCATGTCTCTGCTGAACCACGACTGCCAGCCCAACTGTGTCATGATCTTTGAGGGCAAGAGACTTACGCTGCGAGCTGTTCGCCTCATCAAACCCTGTGAGGAGGTACAGTATACGTCCATCCATACTCACATACACTTTAGTTATCAGTCTGTTTTTTCTAGACTTTTTCACTCTCTCTCTTAATGTATGTCATTTTTCTCCTGCCCTGACCCAGGGATATTAAAATTCATATAACCGAGAGAAAATGATGGGCATGGGTCACAGGGCCCAGGACAATATTACCAGTTGCCAGTTTGTATTATTCTTTAGCCATTTCTTCAACACCAAATGGAATTTCAATGATTTTTGCAAACAGGTTTTCCAAGCACATTAAAGTATAGAATTTATTTTTATTTAATTTTTTTTTATTGTTTCACTTAAAGTGTTAGTTTTAATTTTATTGTTTTTTATGTTTATTTTTATTTATTTGTTATAGTATTTTTTATTATGTAGTTTCAATATATTATATTATTATACTATATTATAGTGTATATGTATATATATATTATAGTTACCGTTTAATTTTGTTTTAGTTTAATTTTTTCTCAATTATGTCAATTTTTATTTCTTTTTATATTTACTTTATATATTGTTATTTATACTTAGCGGTAGTTAGTTTTAGAATCAAGAAAGTTTAATTTAGTTTTATCATTTTAGTTTAGTTTACATTTTTTCCATTAATGTTAATTTTTATTTCTGTTTTTATTTCTGTTAATATTTCATTCAGATTTCAGTTTTCAGTTTTAATTTAGTTTTATCATTTTATCATTTTTTTAAATTATTATTTCAGTTTTGATTTGTATTATATTTCATTTGTATATATTTAATTAGTATTTTTTTTTTAGTTATTTTACTTTAGCATATATTTTAATTATATTTATTGAGTTTTGGAGCCATACAAATGTGTTTTTTTAGTAATGTCAATTTCAATTTTTATTTCTATTGTCCTTAGTTAAAATATTTTCATTCTGTTTTTTTATAATAATAATAATAATAACACATTCATGTTTAGAATTTTTTTGTTTTTTGATTAATTCTCACCCTATTATTGTTAGTTTTTTTATTCGTTTTAGCATTTTATCATCTTTTTATTTTGTCAGTTTTTGTTTTTATTATATTTAATTAGTATATATTTAATGAATATGTTTGTATTAAATTATTTTAGTTTAGCATCTATTTTAATTATATTTATTAAGTTTTGGAATCATGAAAATGTATTGTTGTTTAAATTTTTTCCTAGTATTGTTCATTTTAATTTTTATTTCTATTGCCCTTAATTAAAATCTTTTCCTTCAGTTTTCATTTATAATAATAATAATTATAATAATTATAATAATAATAGCATATTAATGTTTAGATTTTTTTTACATTAATTCTTACCCTGTTTTTGTTTTAGTTTAGTTTTAACATTTTAGCTTTTTTTTTTTTTGCCAGTTTTTATTTTTATTGTATTTAATTTGTATATATTTAATTAGCATATTCTTTAGTAAGTTATTTTAGTTTAGCATATATTTTAATTATATTTATTAAGTTTTGGAGTCATGAAAATGTATTTTACATTTTTTTCCCAGTAATGTTCATTTTAATTTTTATTTCTATTGCCCTTAATTAAAATGTTTTCTTTCAGTTTTCATTATTATTAATAATCATTATTTTAATAATAATAATAATAATAATAGCACATTAATGTTTTAATTTTTTTTACATTAATTCTCACCCCATTTTTGTTAGTTTTAGTTTAGTTTTAACATTTTAGCAATTTTTTATTTGTCAGTTTTTATTTTTATTGTATTTAATTTGTATATATTTAATTAGTATATTCTTTTTAGTTTAGCATATATTTTAATTATATTTATTAAGTTTTGGAGTCATGAAAATGTATTTTAGTTTACATTTTTTCCCAGTAATGTTCATTTTTATTATTATACTTTTAATGAAAGGCAATTCAGTTTTCATTAATAATAATAATAATAATAATAAATATAATATTAATTCTCACCCTATTATTGTTAGTTTTAATTTAGCATTAAGCAAAAAAGCATTTTACCTTTTTTATTATGTCAGTTTTTATTTATATGATGTTTAATTAGTACATATTCAATTTATATGTTCCTTAGTAAGTTATTTTAGTTTATCATATCAATTATAGTTTAATTTTATTTATTGAGTTTTATTGTCTTAAAAATGTGTTTCAGTTAAATTTTTCCCCAGTAATAATCATTTTTACTTCTGTTGCCCTCAATGAAAAGGTTTTCAGTCAGTCTTCCACCCCAAACTTACTCCACTGATTGTGCCAGAAGTTACGATGTCAGCCCGCTCAAATAAACATAGTAATATTTTCATAGTGCCATGGAGCCACAGTGTTTATACTTTTCAGCCCTCAAATAGCTTCCTTGCGCTGTCTGTTCATATTAATCTGGGACAGGAGAAAGTATTTTAACTTCCATAAAATTACACACATCACACCACAGTTTCTGAAGTGCAGGCACTTAACAGAGTCTCCTGCCAGATTAACTAACCCTAATTCAGTCATCTGAAGACAAAAAGCAACATCCCCCGTGTACATTTACTGCATTTAGCATCCGCTCTTATTCAGAGCGTCCTGCAGACTAATCGAAGCTCATTTAAACCTATTTGCATGACCGCACACATCCGTCACACTCCACCAGCTTGAAAAACCAGTAGATATGCATATACATTATTCATATACATTAACACCTGAATCCATTCGGGATGTGGTTTTTAGCCTCAAAGATAGAGAAACTCTCATTATGCAGCCGTTGTGTTTATTTCGGCTCTGAAAGTTTAGATATTCCCAAGTAATTCAGACGGTCATGCTTAATTTACTTCTGACAGGGGGAGGGAACGTGAAGAGAGGAAGTGAACTGGAGAATGAAATTACCAGCAAGCTCTCTGTACACAGGACGTAATGAGAATTCACACTATAGGTGTACAATATATGACGGTAGAATACATGAGCGCTCGTCGTCCCACACGGACTGTTTACACGCACGTACACGCGGCTCGATTATCATTCATACACCCACACACATCTGCACACTGTACACACGCCGCTGTTTGCCCATAAGGGTCATGCTCATTTTGGATCTGTTTTTCGTTTTCTCCTCTTCCTGTTTCTGTTGCTTTCTGTGTTTATTCATTGTTTAGTTTTATGTACCTGCGTCTCTCACTCTCTCTCTTCACTCAATAACTCATTCATTGGAATATCTGTTTTCAATTCGCTCTCGCTTTCTATATTTGACCTGACAGAGGTTTGGAAATGAAATTGCTTTCTGCGTACTGTGCTCTATTTACTGTTTGCTGCATACTATTGTTTGTAGATAACAGGTGAAATAGTATATGGATACATTTTTATAGTAGAAAAATGCTAGATTGTTGTCACATGATTTTACTGTATTGCATATTTAATTTATTAAATGGTGTCCAGCTATCACCTTAAAAAAAATGTATTAACTCTTGGGATTAAAATTAAATTAGTCAAAATGTGATGTTCGAAATCAAGGTTGATGTTGCTTTTGATTCATACAAAAAAAAAGATTATTTTTTAAATAATATAACTCAAAATATGCATAAAAATGGCCAAAATATTATATATAATATAATATAGCTATTATAGATCTTTAAATAAAGTCACATCAGTATATTCTGTAAAAGTTTAGTTGTTGACCTTTTTTAGTATATTTTACTATGTAATATATTTTTTTAAAATGTAAATATATTTTTGGCTGTTTACAACATTTATTTAGCTTATATTTAAAATATAATTTGGTCACTTTTTTGCATAAAAATGGTCAAAATATATAACTAATATAGATCTTTAAATTCACATTAATATATTCTGCAAAAGTTTAGTTGTTGAACGTTTTAGTATATTTAACTATATAATATATAAAAAAAAATTAAAAATATATTTTTGGCTTTTTACAACATATATTTAGCATATATTTAAAATATAATTTGGTCAGATTTATTTATTTATTTATTTATTTTTTTGCATAAAAATGGTCAAAATATATAACTAATATAGATTTTTAAATAAATTCACATTAGTATATTCTTTATAAGTTCAGTTGACCTTTTTAGTATATTTTACTATACAATATATTTAAAAATATTTTTGAAATATATTTTGGGCTGTTTACAACATATATTTAGCATATTTTTAAAATATAATTTGGTCAGATTTTTTATTTTATTTTTTGCACAAAATTGGTCAAAATATATAATAATATAGTTTTTAAATAAATTTGGCCTTTTTAAAAGTATATTTTACTATATATTTAAAAATATATATTTTTGGCTGTTTACAGCATATATTTAGCATAAATGTAAAATATAATTTGATTAGGTTTTTTTGCATAAAAATGGTCAAAATATATAATTAATATAGATTATTTAGTAAATTCACATTAGTATGTTCTTCAAAAGTCACATTTTTGAGCTTTTTGAATGTAGGGAAGTGGATTGTCAAACACATTAAAATATGGTATATAGTTTTATATGCAATTTTCTGTTGTTTTATACTGCACCATTTATGAAAGTGATGTGTCTCTCACAATATGCACTCACAAATAATAAAAATTAAAAAAAAAAGGTAAATACATAGAAATGTGATATTAATATGTGATTCTGTGGGCACATAATGCATTTCTTAAAAACATAACAGATAGTATGTAACTCCATGTAAATCAAATAAAAAAAGAAAGAAAGAAAGAAAAGGCTCTAAAGCTTTAAAGACGGGAAACATCAGAAAATATGAAAACACAACCATTGTTCAGTTTCCCCTGAGTCACCTGTCACATTAGATGATAAAACACTTGAAACGATTACCTCCTAATATTTCAACCTTTTCCACTCTTATTATCCATATGTCAGTTCTGCTAACAGCCTGGAAGATGGTTGAACACATAAATACAAACATATGCACAATAACACAAAGCAGACACATTTTCTATTTTGTTTACATCCTTCAGAATTGGTCCAAAGGGAAAAGAACATGTGGTTTTCAAATGTTAGCTCAGCAGGCAGACTTTCATTATTCAAGACAAAACAGCCATAAGACATTGGCTACGATCCGAACCCCAGTGAGCTGCCTGTATAAGCGAGTCATTGTGTTTATTGTATTTCCCTCTTAGATAATTCGCCTAGTTGTCTGTGATTTTTCATCTAACCATCTCTCTTTCTCATTCTCCTTTAGCTCACCATAAGCTACACCGATATCCTCGCGACCAGCAAAGAGAGACGTTCCCATTTACAAGAGCAGTACCACTTCCTGTGTCAGTGCACGCGCTGTACAACTGAGGACAAGGTGAGGCGTATCAACAGATCTGTCTTCCCTTCCCTGATCCTCCCTTTATCCTCATTTTTCTATTCCTCTCACTTTCACCCCATCACTCCTGAAAAAGGGCTTCTCCCCGCCTCATTGTGTCCTGGCGGGATCACTATCTATCATCCCCGTTCTCCTCCGTGTTCTTTTTTCCGTGCTCTTTTGCTCCGTGTCTGTCCCGCTCAGCCCTCGGAAGCGTCTGATGATGTGTCGAGTCTGTCAGACCGGTCCTAGACCATCACCGGTCTCTCCGCGCTGCCCCGGGGAGCCCGTCCTCAGCAGGCCTTGTCATCTGTGATCATCACTGAGATGACAGGAGCATGTCAGGAATAAAGCTTTGGATGGCATGCATGGGAGTACAAGAGAGCGGATGAATGAATGACTAAAATGGAGTGAGGAGAGATGGGAATTTAAAGGTGAAGTGTGTCATTTTTGGGATGTTAAAATACTTTTTCCTCCATCTGCACAAACTACTCTAAGTAAACCATTTGTGTGTTGATTGCCGGGAAAAGGCTTCCATTTGATGGAATGAAACAGTTCCATTTCTTTACAAATGTGTTTTTAAACTAGAGTCCCAATTCACATACACTCCATTCTAAATAGTATGCAAGATTAGAGTTCCAAAAGAAGGTGTTTTCAATCTAATTTAATGTTTTATAATATATTCTAGAATTTATATATTTATATAATATTATAGATAGATAGGTAGGTAGGTAGATAGATAGATAGATAGATAGAAATATTTGTTTTAAAATGCATTTTTTACATTTTAAACAAATGTGTTATTATTATTATTATTATTATTAGGATTATGGTAATTAGGATTATTAAAAGCTTTCTGGTAATTAATACTATTATTTTTATAATAATAATAATAATAGATGGATATAATGATAGATAGATTTTTATATGTATTTAAAATGCATTTTTTACATTTTAAACAAATGTATTATTATTATTAGGAATATTAAAAGCATTTTGACTATTGTTTTTATAATAATAATGATAATAGATGGATATATAGATAGATAGATTTAAATATTTATTTAATAATAATTTAATAATATTTATTTTTACATTTTAAACAAATGTATTATTATTATTATTATTATTATGAGCTTTCTGGTAATTACTACTTTTGTTTTATATTAATAATAATAATAATATGATAGATACAGATAGATTTAAATATTTATTTTAAAATGCATTTTTTACATTTTAAACAAATGTATTAGTATTATTAGGATTAGGATAATTAGCATTATTAAAAGCTTTCTGGTAATTAATACTATTATTTTTATAATAATAATAATAATAATAATAGACTGATATATAGATAAATAGATTTATATATGTATTTAAAATGCATTTTTTTACATTTTAAATAAATGTATTATTATTAGGATTATTAAAAGCTTTTTGGTAATTACTATTGTTTTTATAATAATAATAATAATAATAATAATAGATGGATATATAGATAGATAGATTTAAATATTTATTTAATAATTCCTTTTTTATATTTTAAACAAATTTATTATTATTATTATTATTATTATTATTATGAGCTTTCTGGTAATTACTACTTTTGTTTTTATATTATTAATAATAATAATAATAATAAGATAGATAGATAGATCTGTTTATTTAAATATGCATTTTTTAAACGTTTTAACATTTTAAACAAATTTATTATTATTTCTATTTATTTTTTATTGATTTTTTTTATTATTCTTTCAGAAATTACACACTTCACCTTAAAAGTATAATTCACTTCAAAATGATAATTCAGTGACTTACTTTCTTTCTTCAAAACGCAACAAAATTATTTAGAAACATGTCTCTGTTGGTTGCTTTACCCATGCAATGAAATTCAAAGGGATCCAGTGCTATTTTGGACCCCACTGACTTGCACTGTAAAGACAAAAACTTTTTTGAAAATGTCTTTTTTTGTACTTTACAGAACAAAGAAAGGTTTGGAATGACTTGAGTAAATGATTTTCATTCTTGGCTGAATTATCTCTTCAAATGCGTTATGAATGACATACAGAATTTGTGGCATGTGTGCTCAAACATGTCACTGGAATACACAAGTTCCCTGCAGGCTTATGTTGTGGTTATTTTGCACCTGCATGCAGGCATACCATGCTAAATAACTCTGAGCTGAGCTCAAGAGAAAGAGGCTTTATCCCTGCTGTTAACACCTACACAGCTGCTCAGACTGACCTCTGCTTGAGTCATCTGTCAGATACTGCAGATAAGAATAAACGCTCTTGCTCAGGGCTGCCGAGATGGAGACTTGGGTTTCGTCCCTGCCTTCAGTTCCTTCTGGGTCTGAATCCAAAACAGAGGAAGCTTGTTTTTTGAGTAAGGTTTGAATTTTAGGACACCTGATATGTGGTATAAACTCTGTTGTGAATCGAGGTCTCTGCCTAAGCGCCAGAATGTCGTAGAGTCTGATATATTAATTTAATAAATCATTTTTCTTCTGAAAATTAGTACAATAGAAATCTAGTTTGTGTTTTTCTCCACTGTTTTTGTTATTTCCCATCATCGCACTCCATCAAAGCCCGTCATTGTGTGTATATGTGTGTGCATGAGGTAATTACAGGTGAGGTGAGTAAAGTGTTACACTGATGACATTATGATGAGAGGGACTTGTTGATTCACCACCGGCTTTGCGGTAATCTGACAGCCCGTGTGAGTGCAATAGGACATACTGACACGCTAAAACAATAGAGCAGCTGTATGTGCAGTAAAGTACAGGGAGGGACAATCAGGTTATCACCTTCCCAGAACCTCCGGCGACCGGAGATGTGATTCAGGCTGACAGTCGTGTGGGGGGTCACAGATGTTCTCCTGTTCATGAAGGCTGTCTGGTGTTCAGTGTTCTTTCACATTGCCAACGAATCTCCTTTACAACTCTGTTGATAAAATAGGCTGTGTCCCAATTTACATACCATCAATTCTAAATAGTATGCGAGATCCTTTGGGATGCATTAAAGGAATAGTTCAGCCAAAAATGAAAATGTACTCACCCTCAGGCCATCCAAGATGTAGATGAGTTTGTTTCCTGATCGGAACAGATTTGGAGAAATTTAGCATTCACTTGCTCACCAGTCGATCCTCTGCATTGAATGGGTGCCGTCAGAATGGCAAATGTGGATGCAAGGCGTTAATTGATCGACTAGAGTCGTGTGGATTACTTGTGGATTATGTGAATTTTTTTTTTTATATTAGCTGTTTGGACTCTTATTCTGACGGCACCCATTCACCGCAGAGGATCCATTGGTGAGCAAGTGATGCAATGAAGAAACAAACTCATCTACATCTTCAATGTAGATTTTTAAATGCTGTGAACTATTCCTTTCAACAAAGTCAACAAATCAACTGAAATGTAACATTTTAAACAAATAGTATTAATATTTATTTTATTTTTATTTTTAACAATTATTATATTTAAGAAATCAATTTTGGGAAAAAGATTTAATAAATATTTGATGGAAAAGCATGCATATGTAGTATTTATATATGATTTATATAACATGTTACACATATGATTTATACAAATATATATACGCACTACCAGTCAAATGTTTTTGAACAGTAAGACTTTTCATGTGCTTTTTAAAGAAGTCTTTTCTGCTCACCAAGCCTGGATTTATTTGATCCAAAGTACAGCAAATACAGTAAAATTATGAAATATTTTTACTATTTAAAATAACATATATTTTAAAATGTAATTTATTTATGTGATCAAAGCTAAATTTTCAGCATTGTTACTCCAGTCTTCAGTGTCACATGATCCTTCAGAAATCATTCTAATACTGATTTGCTGCTCAAGAAACATTTTTTTATTATTATCAATATTTAAAACAGTTGAGTAGATTTTTTTCAGGATTCTTTGATGAATGCAAAGATCAGCATTTATCTAAAATAAAAAGCTTTTGTAACATTATACACATTATACTGGTCAAAAGCTTAGAGTTTATTTATTTTATTTATTTTTTCCTGGGGGAAAGAAATTATAGAAATTAATATTTTTATTTAGCAAGGATGCTTTAAATTGATCAAAAGTGATGATAAATAATGTTTTATTTCAGATAAATGCTGTTCTTCTGAACTTTCTGTTCATCAAAGAAACCTGAAATAATTCTACTCAGCTGTTTTCAATATTATAATATAATATAATATAATATAACATTAGATATATAATATAATAATAATGCATAGTAATAATGCATAATGTAATTAGAATGATCATGTGACTGGAATAATGGAATAATGATGCTAAAATCAGCTTTGAAATCACAGGAATAAATTACATTTTAAAATACATTTAAATGGAAAACACTTATTTTAAATAGTACAAATATTTCAACATTTTACTGTTTTTGCTGTACTTTGGATCAAATAAATGCAGGCTTGGTGAGCAGAAGAAACTTCTTTAAAAAACACATGAAAAGTCTTACTGTTTAAAAAACATTTCACTGGTAGTGTGTATATATATATATATATATATATATATGTGTGTGTGTGTAAATCAAATGTGTAACATGTTATATTCCTTTTATATAAATATATATATACAATATAATATGCTTTTGCATCAAATATTTATAGAATGTTTTTCCCAAACCTGTATACGGATATTTACTGAAAAAGCATGTACATAATTTTTTTTCCAATACATTTTTGATAGTTTTGCATGTTTTCTTAATATATTCTCATGAAAGTGCTTTTAATGTAGTCGGACTGTATGAGGGATGCATTTGCTAAAGCATTAGACTTCCTGTCATGCTTTGTTCACTGGCATGTTTTTATACTCGGTGCACTCTGAACAGTACTGTAATGAGTAACATGATTATTCAATTTACGCTATTAAACAGTCTGAACCAGCGTCTACAATTTGATTCCTGGCTCTCTCCCTATAATTAGGCTGGCTTTTTCGTTGAAAAGGAGCAGCAAATAAAAAAGTTCTTCCTTTGTGTAAACGGATATATAATTTCATGCTTCAAAGCCATTTTATAACTATAGAGATTTGACCAGAATGTAAAATGAATTCTTACATAACATGCAGGTAAAAAGACTGTTTGTTTTGTCTGATGTCAAAATGATGTCTGATGTTTTGTGTGATTTACAAGTTGTGGCATGTTTGCCATAATACCTAATTTCTTGTACAGTTATGAGTTTATTAGTGATTCCACTGTAGAAGCAGAGGATTGTGGTCCGGTGGAGCATTCATTGGCAGATGGCCTGCGGGTTTTTGGCCTCTCATGACATCCACATATCTCTCTCTTGCATTTCGGACAGCATGCACTCTATCTGATAAATGATTTATAAAACCTGCATAGTTTATATGGACTGAGTGCACTTGAAGAAAAACACATAACAGGATGCTTCGTACAGCTCACTGTGAATATCTGAGTCTATTTGGTCTCTACAAAATTACGTTTAGTTTCTCAACCCTTGGCTGAATAATACAAATATCCAAAATACTTCCTGCAGTAAGACTGATGTTTATGCATGTTTACAGTTAAAGTCAAAAGTTTACATACACCTTTCAGAATCTGCAAAATGTGAATTATTTTACCAAAATAAGAGGGATCATACTAAATGCATGTTATTGTTTATTCAGTACTGACCCGAGTAAGTTTTCACATAAATAAAAAATATTTCACACTTTTTGAATTTGAAGATCAGAGTAAATTTAACTTATTTTATTTACTGGGAAACATGTAAGTATCTACTGTAGCTTCTGAAGGGCAGTACTAAATGAAAAAAATATGTGATATTTAGGCAAAATAAGAAAAATGCACACATCTTCATTCTTTTCAAAAGTTTACACCCCCTGGCTCTTAATGCATTGTTTTTCCTTTTGGAGCATCAGTGAGCGTTTGAACCTTCTGTAATAGTTGCGTATGAGTCCCTCAGTTGTTTTCAGTGTGAAAATATGGATCTCAAAATCATAGAGTCATTGTTGGAAAGGGTTCAAATACACAATAATGCAGAAAAACCAGCGGGCAGTTTTAACTATTCAGGACAAACAAGGGACTCATAAACAACTAGCACTAAAAAAACACAACTGTGGATTATTCAGGTAACAACACAGTATTAAAAATCAAGCGTATGTAAACTTCACCTGTGTGTGGCACACATTTTTCTTTTTTTAAAAAGCATGTAAAAGTTCGATTTTTTGATGGACAGAGTGATCTTCTTTACTATTATTATTATTATTATTTTTAATTACTTTATATTTTTATTAGTCTTTGTGTAAGTGCCATATTTTGTCTTTGTCATTTTTTTTTGTATGTTGTAAATCATGTTTACATTAGATATTAGTTAAAGATTATTTTTGAAAACATCAGGAGAAACCACCATAGACCGTAGTCTGGTTTTGTAAGGGTAAAATGCTTATAGAACATTAAAAAAAGAGAGAAAAGTAAATATCTGCACATTAATTGCTGTTAGGTTAAAGAAAGAAAAAAAAACAACATGGAAAAAAAAAAGGAAAATACCATGTTTCTTGGGACACTGCCATGTTGTACCATAGTATTACAACCTGATGGCATTAGTAAACCATGCACTAAAACTTGCAAGTTTAAAAGTTTTTTAAATATTTTTTTAAAAGTCTCTTCTGCTCACCAAGGCTGCATTTATTTGATAAAAAAATGCAGTAAAATTAGTAATATTGTCAAATATTATTACAATTTAAAATAACTGTTTTTTATTGTAATATATTTTAAAATGTAATTTACTTCTGTGATGCAAAGCTGAATTTTCAGCATCATTACTCCAGTCTTTAGTGTCACCTGATCCTTCAGAAATTATCCTAATTATTCTCTTGCTGATTTGCTGCTCAAGAAACATTTCTGTTATCAGTACTGAAAACAGTTGTGCTTCTTAATATTTTTGTGGAAACCATGATTGGAAAGTTAAAAAAGACAGAAGCAGAAATCTTTTGTAACAGTATAAATGTTTTTACTGTCACTTTTGACCAGTTGTGTCCTTGATGAATGAAAGTATTAAACAAAAAAAAATCTTACTGACCCCGAAGAGTAATCAAGAGTTATTTAGTGAGAATGACATAATGAAAAGGTGGTTTAGGGTCGAAGCAGTTCTGAAAAAGTGTTTAAATTGATTCTGTGTGTGTGTGATTGAGGTTAGCGAATGCTCAGGCAGTCAGCGCCGTGACTGTTCACCTCATCTACTGATACATCACAGGGCTTTGATGTCTCAGAGGCACTTATACGTGGATCCCCAGGGGCCACACAAACACACACGTCTCTCTGCAGGGATTTGAGCATCTGACAGACCCCCCATGGCTCCGACTCGTCATCACACTTATCCTGAAATAAAGTTGCCCTCTCAGAAACAAGCCCGTTCAGTCTTCACGCACCTCACGGCTCTGTAATCCTGACAGCTTCTCTCGTTCTCCTTTTAAAGTTTTTGTTGTGTTGTAGGGATGAAACGCTTTGATGTTTGATGACCTCCTCACCCCCCCATCATCATCTTTCACAATTTAAGCATCACTGCACCACACAGACACATTTGAGCTATCATGCAGTAAAAGTTCAAATATCTTTGATAGCTTCAGTTCTAATATAGGGCCATTTTGGTGTAGGACACATTTGAATGAGAAGTTGTGATGCATGGTGCATCAAAATAAGGATGTACATTTTTTTGTTAAACAGCTTTTAATTGACTCTTTTGAAATAAGTATATGTATTTAAAAATGACCTAGTCACAAATTGTCTTCAAATTTGTTTTTATTATTTTTCAAAAGTATGCTACAGTTCAAATGTTCAATATCAGTAAGATTTCAAATAAATTGATACTTCTGTTTGGAATGATGCATTGCAATTAAAAGTGAAATTTACAAAATAGTTCCAAATCAAATAACTGCTGTTCTTCAAAATTTCAAGGAATTTTACAAAAATAATGAAATCATGTGGCACTGAAGAAGAGGCAGTGGCTGCTGAAAATACTTTGCAATTACAGATGTATAGATGAATAATAAATAAATAAAGTACATTTATAAATTAATCAAATAATGTTTGAATAATTATTTTTAAATTAAAAATATATTTATTTATTTACAAATCAGCATATTATAATTATTTCAATAAATAATAACAAATAACAAATAAATGAATAAATAAATACAATATAAATAAATTATAAATTAAATGATAAATTACGTACATTTATAAAGTAATAAAACAATATTTGAATAAATATTTATAAATAAAACATATTTATTTATTTCCAAATCAGCACATTATAAATATTTTATAATAAATAAATAAATAATAAAATAATTAATTAACTAAGCACATTTATAAAGTAATAAAATAATATTTATAATAATAGTATTTTATAAACATAAAATAAATATTCACACCTAGTAAAAGTGTAAATAATTTTTTTTTTTATTTTTTTTTTTAAATAGCAACTTTTGATTGACCTTCATTCATTAGTTAATTACTTACATTAATTGCATTCATTATTAATTCATTACTTAATACTTGTAGTGTAATGTAACTTGTAGTGTAATGGTCTTTTTAATATCACATATCTAAGATAGATGTATAAATATAAATACATTTTAATATAATAAATTAAAAAATAAGTAAATGTATAAATACATACAAATAGCAACTTTTGGTTGACCTTGTTCATTAATTAATTCATACTTGTAGTGCTATGTAATTTGTGCTACTGATTTTTGATTATTTTTTTAATATCACATATCTAAGATAGATGTATAAATATAAATACATTTTAATATAATATAATAAATTGCAAAATAAGTAAATGTATACATACATACATACATACATATTTAAAAATGTAAAATACAATTTAAATGTACATTTTAAATATAAATAAATATATTACAAATTTATATAAGATGTTATTCACACAAAATAAGAGTGTAAATACATTTTTAAGAAAACTTGATTTGATTCGTACAGTGTTGTCATTTGTGCTGTTGATTTAAATAGTGATTTTTCTTTTAAATCTATATATATAATAAATAAACATAATTTATGTATAAATGGGTATAAATAAATATATTTATAATTACTATTGATGACAATAAATACAAGTAAATGATATTTAAAATTTTACATTTAAAGTAAAGTTAAAATTACAAAAAAGTTAAATTAAATTTAATTAATTCATATGACATTTTGTGAACAGGACTGTGACATGCTGGCTGGAGAGAAGACAGCGTGGACATCCTTAAGAGACACCATCCCTCACCTGGAGCAGCTTCAGTCGGAGCAGCGTATCCTTCACCGTCAAATCAAGGGCTGGTAAAGTGCCTGACACTCAGTGGGCGATAACTGCCTCTGTCTCAAAGTTTCGCAGGGTGAAGTGAACTAGCCTGTAGCATTTTTGCTCTGGAAACAACTGCTAGTCTCTGCAAACTATGCCTGATATTGTAGTCAGACATTGCAGTGAAAGGTGTGAGGGTACATTTGTCAGTTCTGTCTGGCACACTTGCTTTTACCCCTTTGGCGTCTAATGTGTAAAAGAAAAAGCAGGCTATCTTCCCCATGAAATAATAAGCATCGATTTCATTTTGGATTTTGTGTGCTGGTGGTTGTTGGTATTAGCTACTGTAGTTTTCATAATACATTTCATCTTGTTTTTTAATTGTGTCCTTAACCGTTTAATCAAAAGGCTGGGAGGATTTGCTGAAAGAGAGCCAGGCTCTTTTGCACAGATGCACAGATGTCGTCCCGGACAGGAACATCTATGTGCTCAGGCTGCTGGATCTGGCCACGGATGCTTGCATTAGTCTGGATGACTATGAGACGGCGCTGGAGTACGGCAACAGAGCTCTGGAGTCTTACAAGTGAGTGTCTGCATCAAAAAGTGTTTTTTGTTTCTTTACTGACAGATTTTCCTGGTAAATCTCCATGGAATACACCTCCATCGCACCCGCAAATCTATAAAAGTCCCATTATAACTGTGACTCGCATAGACTCGCTCACGTCTGAAGACCAAAAACAGACAAGTGCAGATTTAGTTCACAGAAACACTAGGCAGTATTCACGAATAGATCGCTGTTTTTAAGTTTTTTCTCTACTGATAGCTTTTATTCATTGCCTTTAGGTTAGTTTTTAAACGTTTTAAAAAGCTTGATGTGGTTCAATCTTATTTATTTATATTTCATCTATACTTACACTTGATTGTAACAGAGAAAAATTACCTAGTCACAAACTGCCTTTAAAGTTAAATTCATAGTTTTAGCCAAAGTGATTTTGTTACAACATTTATTTAGTGGTGTGTACTATTTTTTGAAAATATGCTACCGTTCAAATGCTTAATGTCAGTAAGATTTTAAATAAACTGATACTTCTGTTTAGCAAGGGTGCATAAAATAAACAAAAGCAAAAATAATAAAAAATAAAACACAATAAAATAAAATAAAATAAAATATACTTCTGTCTAGCAAGGATGCATAAAATAAATTAAAGCAAAATAATAAAAATAAAATTAAATGATACTTCTGTTTAGCAAGGATACATAAAATAAATTAATGCAAAATAATATAAAATAAAATAAAATGAGCAAGGATGCATTAAATTTTAGCAAAAATGACAATAAAGACAATAAAACTTATAACTTCACAAAATGTTTCTATTTAAAATAACTCTTTAAAATTTCAAGAAATTAAAAAACTTTATTTATTTGTTTGTTTGTTTAACCAAGTCAGCATATTATAATTATCAAAATAATCATGTGACACTGAAGAGGGACGAATGCCTGCTGAAAATGCTTTGCAATTACAGAAAATCAAGCGAACAAATATATAAATAAATAATTATGGTGTAAAATATATTTTAAATAAATATTTTTGTATATTGTACTGTTTTTGTTCTGTTTTAATCAAATAAATGCAGCCTTAATGAATATAAGAGGCTTTTTCTAAAAATAAACAAATAATAAAAATAAAATAAAATTAAATTAAATATAAAATAAAATAAAGTATAATATAAAATTATGTATCTATTTAGAAAGGATGCATTAAATTTGCTCAATTTATATAACAACAAAGACAGTTAAATTTATAATTTAAAAATTAGTTTAAATAACTGTTGTTCTTCAAATTAAAAATTAAATAAATGAAAAAAAGTTTATTTATTTATTCATTCATTCATCCATATCAGCATGTTATAATTATTTCAAAATGATCATGTGACACTGAAGAAGGAGCAATGGCTTTGCAATTATAAATAAATAAATAAAGTTTAAAAAATATTTATATAGATATAACATATATTTAAACATATTTTACAGTTTGATCAAATAAATTCAGCCTTTATTAATATAAGACACTTTTTTTTAATCTAATCATGTGACAGTGACTTGCAACCATATAGCAACATTTTAACATTTTTGGATTGGCAAATACCACTCTCATTTTGTTCAGAAAATATAAAAATCTACTTGTTGCTGTTGTAAAATCATTACAAATTTAAATGTGATTTTTAAACAATGTAGCTGGCAGAATATTTTTAGTTGTTTTGTTATACTACTATTAACACCACAGTTTTGAAGGAAACCATGGTTTTGTTTTTGTATGAGATGCTAGCTGGTTTATTTACCAGATGTTGAGATATTGACAAAAACATTGTACATTTAAATCTCAGGACATTGTGTTTTGCCTGTCCTAATACCAGGGGTCTTTTCTATAACCTTTACCAAAAAAAGCTTGTTCAGCTTTGTTTAAATGGGACAAATGGATCAATTTAGGAAAGGGCAGACCCCAGGTGACATGCACCGCAGGACAGTATTCATCACCAACTACTACTGAATCGATGTGCACGAGACCAATCTTAGCATTGTGCACCGTAGCCACTATGAATGACTTCCCTTGAGACGTGTAGAACAGATCAACAGACACTGGTCATCTTTTGAAGCAGGTGTTTATGAGTGCATTCGTGTAGTCAACTAAAACAGCAGATCTAGAGGAGGTTTGGGACTCTTCGACACTGGAGTTTCATTTGTGGTTGTTGAAAAAAGCTGTTTGGAAAGGTCTCTTCCCCATAGTGCTGCGAATAATACATACCTCCAGGCTAAACGCGAAGAGATTATTGACTTCAAGCTCCTGCAGATGTCAGTTTGTAGCGGCGGTGGACCTCCAGTGATTTCCACTAAATCCGAAAGTAGACAGTAAAGAAACAGTCTGATCAGAGCTTCAGATGCATTGGACCTTGGAAAAAAGTGAAATTACCCAACAGCTTTTCCCCCGTCAGATGGGGGGAATATGAATACGGTTGTTATTTTTCTACAGCGCTGGATCCCGTCTTCCCATGTCAGCTCATGCAAAGCATGAATAAGTTTTTATATTGCCTGTTGGATTCTTAGTCTCCGGCTTTATACTGCGTCTGATTAATGTTTATGGTGCCGAGGGAGGGCCGCCAATGCAAGGAAGAGGGAAAAATGCTGCTAAAATGGCTCTTTAAATGCCGAATTGACATCGAGATTGATGCTTGCCAATGTCGCCGCAGTTTCTGCTGTTAGAACAACAAGATAAATGCACGTTATAAAGAAAGATAAATAGGCCACATAGGAATATTTCAACCATTTGGTCATTTTCATTGCATATCCGTCAAGCGCTGATAATTGCTGCTTTCACAATGATTTCTTTACTTGTCTTCACCAAGAGAATTTAGTGCTGAAATATGCTACTCAAAGAGGTTTATGTTCTGAAATACTATACTAATCATATATGGAAATACCTGGGAGTTGTACAAAACCTTTAGGAATATTTAATGTTTTTTAAGGAAAAAAAAGAAACACAAGGAAGCATTAAAGTGATCAAAAGTTACATTTATAATGTTACAAAATATTTCTATTTCAAATAAATGCTGTTCTTTTGAAGTTTCTATTTATTAAAGAAAGCTGAAAAAATATTGGTTTTGGAAAAATATTAAGCAGCACATCTGTTTTCAGCATTAATAATAAGAAGAAATGTTTCTTGAGCAGCAAATCAGCATATTAGAATGCTTTCTAATAGGCCGTATGAAATCTGCTTTATTTTTTTCCAAATTCCATTTAAATTTTTCTAGACTCTCTTTTAATGGTTGTATGGTTTTAATAATAGTAATTAATAATAATTGTATGGTTATTTAATGGCATGTCTAATTTATCATGAAAACATAAAACACAATTTAACAGCAATTTATTAAAAGTTAACAAAAATTAAGTTTTTAAGGCCCTATGAAATACATTTTATTTTTTCTCAAATTCACTTTTATTTTTACCAAATTCATTTTTTTCCATTTACATTTTTCTGGACTCTGTTTTTTTCCATTTACATTTTTCAAGTCTCTGTTTAAATGGTTAAATAAAAAATATTAATCAAAAAGCATGTCTAATTAATTGAAATCATGCAACTTACACAGTTTAACAGCAATTTATACTTTTTTTTTTTTCCTCTAATTCAATTTTATTTTTAGCAAGTACAGTTTTTTCTGTTTTAATTTTTCTGGATTCTGTTTTTTTTTGTTTGTTTGTCTGTTTTTTCATTTTAAGTTTTCAGGACTCTGTTTTAATGGTTAAATTAAAAAATATTAATCAAAAGGCATGTCTAATGAATTGAAATCATGACACAATTTACACAGTTTAACAGCAATTTATTAAAAGTTTAACAAAAATTAAATTTTTAAGGCCCTACGAAATACATTTTATTTTTTCAGTACAGAAGTAATGTCCATACACCCGACCCAAAAGTTTCCAACTGTGCCTTGCTTTTTCAGCTTTAATACATTATCATTGCAAATGCCATCTTTATTCGCTTGAAAATGGGGTTTGGGAGTCATCAGGAGTCATAATATCCATCAAACATTTGGGCAGAAAATCAGTAAAAGTCACAACATGGCTATGAAAGCTGTGAAAACCTTTTTGTTTAAGTGACAGCTCCAGTCATCACGTAACGCGGGGCTTCATGACATTCCATTACAGCTTGATTCGGTATTCGTCATGCGCTTTTGTTCTGCGTTTCAAAATTGTGAGGTTCATTACTGGCCTTGTCTGGGATCCCAAATTATTTCTGGAATTGGCTGCTCCTGTGTTTGCTGTGTGAATGCTTTCTGAACAGGCAATTATTAGAAGTGGTCCTGCTCCCCTCCTCTTGTCATTCAGACTACAAGAGGTTTGGAAAGAGATACTGGCTGAGCGGCCACCTGACAAAGCAATAATAGATCCTTCACATCACAAGAGAGCTCGAACGCCCTCGCAATCACTTTTTAACACGGGAAGGAAATTAAATTTGGTTACCTTAAGAAACTTTTGAAGAACTGTTTTCTGATTCATTTGCAGAATGAACTGGATCCTGTTTTACGTGTTGCATGTTAAGTAAGGTCGCTGCTGGCTATTGCAAGATAAATAGACATTTATTTATGCACCGATTCTATTTGGGGATCAGTCAGGCAGTTTAGTGAGAGCCTCTGAATTGTTTTAATTGCTCAAGTGCTTAATATATGCAAAGTGATTCATTAGTGCATGCTGTTTTTAGCCAGTCTTTTCACAATAATTAATTTGATTAGAAAATTAGCATTGCAGCTTCTCATTATTTATGTATGACGATGCTTTGCATTTTACTTTGAACTTTTATTCGATCTTTAAAACCTAGACACAGGGATATTCAATGATTTGACAACTTACATAGTGGCTGATTAGTCTGATCTATGATTTGCTGTTACAGGGGCCCAAATTAAAACTAACGAAGTTTTAAGTTACAAGTAAATAATGCAAAAAAATAAAATAAAAATAAATAAATAAATGTAATTTATATATTTGTCTATTTTTATAATCATTTTTAAATAGTTATCAGATAATAAAAAAATCCCTTCACTTTTTGTTACAGGTGTAGATATACAGAAATTTACAATATACTGTATATATCTGTTTTTATTTATTTATCATATTGTTATTATTTAACATATTATTTATTTATTTAATACCTGTCATTGCTGTGTGGCTGTTAATTTTTGTTAAAATTACAGATGTTTTTTAGCACTTTATCAAGGTGCTGTTAATCAAGCAAACCCACAGAGAAGTGTTTCTTATAACACTCTATAGATTTCGCTTCTCTCACTGTTTATCAAGTTAAAGTCACAATATATGACCCACTTAGACTGCAGCCATCAGTTTAACCACATCACAGGTTTCTGGTACCTGCTGTTCAGCCTGGAAGCAGAAACTGTTTGCATTTTCACATCCAGGTGAACGTGCCATCAATAGCTCAACTGCGGTTCGCTCATTAACAATACATTGCAATATGAATGTTTTGGATTCCTGTCATTCACTCATGTGGAATGGATACGTGGCTGCATTGTAATTTTGTTGGTGTTTTGGCAGGTGAGGTTTCTAAAAGTCACTATATATATAGGTCAATGAAGAAAGCAAGCATCAAAATAATTGAAGTTTTACATTTTTTCCCCATACATTAGAATTAGTTCATATTCCAAAAAATCTTATCAGGTATATTTAGAGCAAGACTCATTAGGTGACGTTAAAAGACTCTAGATTACAATGGAGCCCCCCAAAACAAATTCATTGTAATTTTAAGTTTTTAACTAATATTTGCCACTATGCTTCAAACCACTAGGTTTACCCATTTGTTTTTAATCATTTAAAATATAATACAATTTTGTATAACCACTTTTTCTTTTATATATTTTAAAGGGATAGTTCACCCAAAAATGCATTTTATTGGACTTCAACATCTCCCATTCACTGCCATTATAAAGCTTGGAAGAGTCAGGACATTTTTTTTTAAATAACTCAGAATGTATTCGTCTGAAAGATGAAAGTCATATACATCTAGGATGGCTTGAGGGTAAATAAATCATGGGGTAATTTTCATTTTTGGGTGAACTATCCCTTTAATAAATACAGTTCAAAATAAGTATGTGGTATATCTGTTGCGCTGAATGACAACGAATCATTATTTCACCCATATTTTAGCATTAATTTCACATTTTACATAGACAATTTACATGCATTTAATATGCTGTGTATAAATATAGAAAAATCATTCTTTGTCAGTTTAATTTGATGCGATAATATACACATATCAGTTAAAAGTTTTTGAACAGTAGAATTTTTTTTTAATGTGAGCTCAAATTTATTTGATCCAAAGTACAGCAAAAACAGTAGGATTTAAAAAGCTTTTTTTACTATTTAAAAAAAACTGTTTTCTATTTGAATATATTTTAAAATGTAATTTATTACTCCAGTCTTCAGTATCACATGATCCTTCAGAAATCATTCTAATATGCTGATTTGCTTTTCAAGAAACATTATTATTATTATTATTTATTTATTTATTTGGGTGAAGAAATTATGGAAATGAATACCTTTATTTAGGACGGATGCTTTAAATTGATAGAATTGAAAAAGACATTTATAATGTTACAAAATATTTCTATTTCAGATAAATGCTGTTTCGCTGAACTTTGTATTCATTAAAGAAACCTGGAAAAAATTCTACACAGCTGTTTTCAACATAATAATAATAAATGGTTTTTGAGCAGCAAATCAGAATATAAGAATGATTTCTGAAAGATCATGTGACTGGAGTAATGATGCTAAAAATTCAACTTTTAAAACATATTCAAATAGAAAACAGTTATTTTAAATAGTAAAAATATTTCAAAATTGTGCTGTTTTTGCTGTACTTCGGCTCAAATAAATGCATGCTTGGTGACTTCTTTAAAAAACATTAAAAATCTTACTGTTCAAAAACTTTTGACTGGTGGTGTGTATAGGTATATTAAGTTTAAAATAATGTAAAAGTAACAAATGTTTGTTTTTGAGGTTACATTCTAGTTAAAGGTCACTTGCTTTCATTCTTCCTTACATTCCAGACCAGTTCAAGTCTTCTATTAAGTGAGACGAGCTGGTGTGTCATTAATATGCAAATTAGACCATTAAGCAGTTAATCCAATGAAGTGGAAGAAGGAACATTCCTGAGAGTCCGGCTCCACGCGATGAACCGCCAAGGGCATCCGGGTCTGTGGAGTTCCCCTTCATTGCAGCAAAACTCTGACCGCTCAGCTTTGACAGTTTCGGAGCTCTGCATGGGATGTTTGCTGGAGGTTCAAGAGTGATTTCACTCGAATGTTTATGTACTTTGTCCCATTGCCTGAAGTGTTGCTTTGCCTCTAACTAGCAATAGACATTGTGCATCTAGTTAAGTTGTAAACAGAGCATTCTTTAGAGCTGACTCACAGCATGTTTATCATTTACATTCAAATATCAGACAAAACCAGAGAAGCACGTTACTAGATCGCTTTGTTTTGTTTTTATTTAGCTGAAATCTTCAGGACTGGTGAAAGAACCTGACCTGATCTTTTCTGTCATTTCTCATTAGATTGCATTTATTCAAAACAGATTTTTTTGTATTACCGTGCCCACAAGGGCAGCGTTTTTATATTTATAACTGCTGTAGGTTACTTTCTTCTGCGCTCTATGAAAATTTAATTGACTACTGACCAAGTCAAGCTTAGTCACTAGTGGGGCTTTTAAGGCATCACTTTTATCTCATCGCTAAATGGCATCTGATCTATTCACTGGAGGTTCAGTCATAGTTCATCAGTCTACATAAGTCTGCAGTCTTTGCTTGAGGCACCTACACTGATGCACAACAGCATACTTCTCTCGACGAGTTTGGTCTATTTCTGTCTCCAAATTGTCATTGAACGGTGATGTAATTTTTATGCCACAAGCGACACCAAACAGAATTGCAAAAATAATGACCTACCTCCATCAACATGATGCTTAGAACAATAGATCACCTAAACTCACTGATATCTAATGCAATGATATTCAGACCTTTTAATTGCATCCATATACATCTTTAAAAGACAATTAATATTGAGTAATATTATTGATTTAACTGCACTAACATTGACATGTTACTGGACTGAATTGAATCAGTATAGCTGACTTTGCATTGCATTGACTCTAAATTAAGCTTAATAATGACACTGTAGTCTTTTGTAGAGCTGCATTTTGATTCGTAATTAATGCTTTTACAACATTGACACTGTTATTTTTGGTTTATTAAAGGAGAAGTCCACTTTCAAAACAAAGATTCACATATAATGTACTCACCCCCTTGTCATCCAAGATGTTCATGTCTTTCTTTCTTTAGTCGTAAAGAAATTATGTTTTTTAAAGAAAAAATTTCTGCATTTTTCTTCATATAATGGACTGATATGGTGCCCCGATTTTGAACTTCCAAAATACAGTTTAAATGCGGCTTCAAACGATCCCAAATGTGGTTGTAAACGATCCCAGCCGAGAAAGAAGGGTCTTATCTAGCGTAACGATCGGTTATTTCCATAAAAATAATACAATTGATATACTTTTTAATGCCAAACGCTCGTCTTGTCTTTCTCTGCCTGGACTGTTTTTGTTCTGGTTATGACAGTTAGGGTATGTCGAAAAACTCCCATCTTATTTTCTCCCTCAACTTCGAAATTGTCCTATTTCACTGTTTTACCTTTTTTGTTAAGGGTGTTTGATCTTCTTTGCATGTTCACTTTGCAAAGACTGGTTTGGTACTTCTGCAGCGATGTAGGATGATTTTGAAATGATTTTTGAAGTTGAGGGAGAAAATACGATTGGAGTTTTTCGACATACCCTAACTGTCTTGAGCCAGAATACACAGAGTTCAGTTCAGAGAGAGTAAGACAAGATGAGCGTTTGAGATTAAAAAGTATTTAAATTGTATTTTTTTTTAGTGAAAACAACCGATCGTTTCGCTAGATAAGACCCTTCTTCCTCAGCTGGGATCATTTACAACCGCATTTGGGATCGTTTGAAGTCGCATTTAAACTGCATTTTGGAAGTTTAAAATCGGGGCACCGTATCAGTCCATTATATGGAGAAAAATGCAGAATTTTTTTTTTTAAAAAACAATTTCTTTACGACTGAAGAAAGAAAGACATGAACATCTTGGATGACAAGGGGGTGAGTACATTATATGTGAATCTTTGTTTTGGAAGTGAACTTCTTTAAAGGAATAGTTCACCCAGAAATGAAAATTTACTGGCCCTCAGGCCATTTCAGAAGTCGATGAGTTTGTTTCTTTATCAAAACATATTTGGAGAAATATAGCATTACATCACTTGCTTACCAATGGATCCTCTGCAGTGAATGGGTGCCGTCAGAATGAGAGTCCAAACAGCTGAAACAATAATCCGTAAGTAATCCGCATGACTCCAGTCCATCAATTAACCTCTTGTGAAGCAAAAGGCTGTGTGTTTGTAAAAGAATACTAAGCCATCATTAAGGCGTTTTAACTTTAAACCTTTGCTTCTGGCCAAAATACCAGTCCATAATCCAGAATAATGCTTCCTACAGTGAAAAAGTCCATCTCCTGTTGTGCTCTCACATCAAAATCCACCATCATATTTCATTAGAAATGTTTTGAATTACTTTCGTTTGTAAACAGTTCTTTATTTCTGCATATTTTTCTACTGATTCAGACATGACAACTTTAGGACTAGTTAAAACATCTTAATGGATTTGTGTGTTTTTTTTTGTTTTTTTCTTTTTATTTCACAAGACATTATTTGATAGACTGGAGTGGTGTGGATTACTTGTGGATTGTTGTGATGTTTTTATCAGACAGGGTTCGTACAAGGTGCTTAAAGTGCTTGAAGTACATGAATTTGACTTTTAAAGCCTGGAAAACCTTTGAAAATAGCAATATATCTCAAGAGCTACTTGAAAAGTGCTTGAATTATTGAAAGACAATGTATCTATTAAATAAGTGTTTCAAACTCATTAACTTCAATCAGTTATTTCAAGCGATTCACTAGCAAAAACCAGATCGAATTAAAAGAGCCATTCATTTTCGAATTTTGACATCGCTTGTAACAGTTTTAAAAAGCACGTAATGATGGGCGAAACAGAACGTTTCGAAATTCTGAATCAGTTAAACCATTGCGTCGCAAAATGATTTACTATTTCAAGTGCTCCAATTGAATCACTTATCATGAATCATTTGTTTTAGATCAGGACTTTCAATTGCGTATCGCAAATCATTTGATTTAGATTGGAAAGGGTTCATGAATCATTTAGCGAATTGAATGATTCAAATCAAATGATGTGATACACAATATGAAGTGCCCATCTAAATCAAATTCAGATCAGCACTTCAGAGCAGGTTCGCAAATCATTAGTTTCAGGATTTTTAGAAAAAAAACGAGTTGAAAATATCAAATTATTAATGCAGTACAGTTATAAAAACAAACAAACAAAAAAAAAAAGAAAGAAGCTATACACAAATACAAATCCCTTAAGAAAAGTAACAGTGGTTTTACTATATTAAAAGTGATGGGTGAAACTGAGATTTTTGAAACTCCGAATCGGTTAAACCATTGCATCGTTTAATGATTCACTATTCGTTTAATGAATCATTTAATTTAAATCGGAACGGGTTTGTAAATCATGTAGCCAATTGGATGATTCAAATCAAATGATGCGATACGCAATTTGAAGTCCCAATCTAAATCAAATTCAGATCAGGACTTCAGAGCGTGGATTGCGAATTATTTGATTTAGATCGGAACTTCTGCGCGGGTTTGCAAATCTTTTGCTTTAGATCGGAATTTCGGAGCATGGATCACAAATCATTTGATTCAGATCAGGACTTGAAATCACATATCGTGAATCATTTGATTTAGATTGGAACTTTGAGTGTCGCAAATTATTTGATTCGAGTCTAAACTTTGGAGCGCATATCGCAAATCATTTGATTTAGATCAGAATGGGTTCGTGAATCATTTAGCGAATTGAATGATGCCATACGCAATTTGAAGTTCCGATCGAAATCAAATTTAGTGTGGATCACGAATCATTTGATTCAGATTGGGACTTTGGTGTGGGTTTGCGAATAATTTGTTTCAGATCAGGATTTTGGAGTGATTTTATTATATTTCTTTTTATTTATTTATTTATTTTTTGCAGTTGAAAACATCAAACCATTAATGCAGTATAGTTATACATCCCCCAAAAGGAAATATACAAAAATACAAATTCCTTGAGAACATTGAGTGGTTTTACTAGTAAAAGTGTAGTATAGTTTATAATACTTTAGTAGAAATACTTTGCATGTGCTTTACTTTATTTTTGCCATTTTTATTAGTATATTTTTATGTATCTGTTTCTCTTTTTTTAGAATTTGAAATGGAAGACATTGTTCAATAAATGAGATCTCTGATTGAAGTCTTTAAAAATCAAAACGGTAGTGCTTGAAAAGTCCTGGAATTTCATTTTACAGTATCTGTACGAACCCTGATCAGCTTTTTGGACTCTCATTCTGACGGCACCCATTCACTACACAGAATCCATTGGTGAGCAAGTGATGTAATGCTAAATTTCTCCAAATCTGTTTGATGAAGAAACAAACTAATCTGCGTCTTGGATTCTCTGAGGTTGAGTAATTTTTTTGATGAACTATTCCTTTAATGTAAAGCTACTTTTGTATTCTATAAAGTGTTATATAAATAAAAATGACATTTTGAAGCCACTACACACTACCTGTGCATGGCAAACAATACTGTGTCCTCTTGCAGCGAATACAGAGATGCTAAAATGATTTCACACATTTAATGTAATTGCACATCCATTTCCACTATGTTGGCAAGACAAAATGCGCATTTAGAAAGCATTTGCACAGTTTCAGCGCTGTTATCAAATGTGGATTTATGCAGATCCAGCAGTGTTCACAGCACAAAGCAGCAGATCCCGGGGCGTTTCAGCTGTGACAGTCTCTTAGCGCTCCATTCCTATCTATAGCTCACCTGCCGAATCGTCTATAAGGCTGAGATGCTTAATGAGAAAGACTTACACTTCTATTATAACACCAGATTGGCTTGATGAAGACCTGAGAGCTTTAAACATTGCTTGCTGGTTGAGTAAAACATTTTGGAGCTTAATTATCAGTGTGCAGACATTTATGTTTTGCCTATCTACATTGCTGCATTCAGCCCTGCACACTTTCCTCAATCTTTCCCACTTAATATATTCAGTCATGCCAATTAAAGCCTAATTATTTTTAATGAGCTGCTACTGATATGTATATTTTACCTACTACCAAAACACCAACAGGTGGTGTAAAGAAAAGCTCAAGATTCTACGCCAGTACTTCAGAGATGCATATTTCTATTCATAGATGCTGTATGAAACAGGCCTCTTATATTTAAATATGTATGAAGAATCTCTTCTGCTTCGGATGCTGCTTTTACCGCAGACTTTTAGCTGAGGAAGACAAATAGAGGCCACTTTATGCAATTTACCCTGGCCACAAAACATATTTGGACACTGAAATCACACTTAAAAATGTATGAATGTCTAAAAGAATATAAGAGAATACCAAAAGCATGTGTTGTTTATTGGAAAGAAAGGTAAGCTGTAACAAAATGATCATAAATGTAAACAGTAAAAGACTGTAAAAATGCTACAGTAAAACTATTTTTTTTTCTTTTGTACTTTTAGTTTTAGTAATTACTTTTAAATTACATTTTAAATATGCTCTATATGGGAAAAAATTTAGTTGTAAAAAGCGTAAAAATAAATAAATAAATAAATTTAAATTAATCTTTATGTAATTTACAACACAAAGAAAATTGACATTCCCAGTAATCTGTGTGACTATGGGTCATTTTATAATTTTTTTCTTTTTATTATTTATTATTTTATTACCTATTAGTATTGACCTCAATTAGTTGAGTATAAAATGTTGCTACCATATTTTTATGGTGAAGTTCCAGCAAACCCAGCTTTTTTTTTTACTGTGATTTGCACAGGTTTTTTTTATTATTATTTTTTTTATTATATTTTATTATTTTTTTAAATAAATTAAATATTAAATTAAATTAAATTAAATTAAATAATTAAATTAAATCGAATTACCAAACAAACAAACCGCATTTGGTGGATTTTCAATTTTCAAATGTAAAACAATACAATATAAAAAATAGTAAATTAAGTTCAGTTCAGTTAAGTCAAAAATAAAATAAAATAAAATTAAATTAAATTAAATTAAATTAAATTTACATTTTCAAATGTAAAACGATATAATACAATATAAAAAATTACATTTAATTATAAACATTACATTAAATTAAGTAATTAAATTAAATTAAATTAAATTACCAAACAAACAAACAGCAAATGTAAAACAATATAAATTAAATTAAATTAAATTAAATCACAAGCACAGCATTTGGTGGATTTTTAAATGTAAACAATATAATACAATATAAAAAAATATTAAATAATTTAATTTAGTTTAATTACCAAACAAACAAACAGCATTTTCACATGTAAAACAATATACTGTTCTTTTTTATTTTGTAATGACATCAAAACTAGCTACAATTATTGTTTTAAGTGCCCAAAAGTGTCAAAATACTTTTTGGGGCCTCTTCATATTACATATAACCTGTAGAATGCATGTTTAAAACTATTTTAATTATTCCAACCACTGATATTATTGGTCTTTAGTTGCACTGACAGCTTCCTTGAAGTTTCCTGTGTGAGGTAGAAGCCCTTCTTTTGTCCTCATCTCACTGTCATGACTCAGAAGAAAGATTGGAAACTTAAACTTCTGCTGAATCGGTGCCAGAACTTCATCTCTGGAGCGTGTTCTCCACTTCACTTCACTTAGAAATGAGTGTAGGCCGGGGTCAAAGCGAACCCGATCTCGCTACACAACGCAGTTATTTAATTAAAAGCCTCCTCGGTTTTTCAGGGTCAAAAAATATGTGTCGGCTGTCAGCGGTTCAGAGGGGAAATGGGTGTGAAATGTGTGAGAGGGATTGTTATGGGGACACCTACAGCATTGCTTCATAAAACAGATAAAAAAAACAGAACCACACACAGTTCTGAGAAGCTGCCAGAACGATCCGGAGGCCCAGGCAGGCATTAGTGACACTGAGACCGCAGTGTGGGAGTTTGGGTAACAGACAGGGTGCTGACTAAACCAAGTATTGCAGCACAGGGAGGGAAAGGGATGGGGTTCAGCAGGATTGGATTTGTAATGGAGAGCTTTGTTACTAGTCTGAGGGTTCAGAGATGGAGTCAAAGGTGGGCGGTTAGAGGCGATATAAAGGTGAGCGGGAGGTCAGGGTGGCAATGTCGTGAGTCATATAGGTGTGAGTCTGGTTTAACCAAGCATGTTCCCATGCTCTGGAGGAGAGGGGTCACATAAAGGGGAGATGCAGGGACACAGAAGATTCTTGTACATCAACATGTTCACGAATAAATGGTATTTATAAAGAAAACAGGCTCTTTTTTTAGCGGCAATGTACAAAGGCTTTCAAAATGAGATTTTAGTGTTCAAGGGTTGATCTTGTTCAAGGTGCCGTTTTTGCTCCACCAAATAGAACTGCAACATTATGACGGTTTTCAAACAGGTTTCCTGAACCCTCTTCCTACCCTGTTCCTCCAACATCTTGTTGTTTTTTTGGGAGTTTTTTTCATGTTTTACGTTACGTTTTCAATGCTTTTGTTTTGTTTTTATTTCAATTTATTCCAATTCAGTTCGTTTTTATTTTGTTTTATGTTTTATCTCATTATGATAACTAAATTGAGTGGAAAAAAATATGCATCACTACTTTTTTATCATTTTTTATTTATTTTTAAAAAGTTAATCTCATTATGATAACATAATTGAGCGGGAAAAAATATGTGTCACCATTATTTTATTTCGTTTCATTTTATTTTATTTTATTTTACTTTATTTTCAAATGTTTTATCTCATGGTAACACAATTGATTGGAAAAAAAATAATACATTTCACCATTATTTAATTTAATTTTTTTATTTTATTTTCAAAAGGTTTATCTCATTATGATAACATAATTGAGTGGAAGAAATAATTCATGTCACTTTTATTTAATTTAATTTAATTTTATTTTATTTCATTATTTTGCTTTCTAAAGGTTTACCTCATTATGATAACATGATGGAGTGGGAAAAACAGGCACATCACTATTTTTTATTTTATTTTATTTTATTTTATTTTCAAAAAGTTTATCTTATTATGATAACAAAATTGAGTGGAAAAAATAATACATGTCACCATTATTTTATTTATTTTTATTTTTATTTTATTTTCAAAAGGTTTATCTTATTATGCAAACATAATTGAGTGGAAGAAATTATACGTGTCACCATTCTTTATTTTATGTTATTTTATTTTTAAAAGGTTAATCTCATTATGATAACATAATTGAGCGGAAAAAAATAATATGCGTCACCATTATGTTATTTTATTTTATTTTATTATTTTACTGTTTTATTTTATTTTATTTTACTTTATTTTCAGAAGGTTTATCTTATTATGATAAAAAAAAATAATAGATGTGACCATTATTTAAAGTTTTACTATATTATGATAACATGATGAAGTGGGAAGAAATTATGCATGTCACCATTCTTTATTTTATTTTATTTTATTTTCAAAATGTTTATCTCATTATAATAACTGAATTAAGTGGAAAAAATAATACACGTCACCATTATTTTATTTTTTTTTTGTTTCAAAAGGTTTGTCACATTATGATAACATAATTGAGTGGAAAAAATTATAGATGTTACCGTTATTTTATTTTATTTTATTTTTATTTTCAAAAATTTTTCCTCATTTTGATAACATGATGGAGTGGAAAAAAATAATACACGTCGGCATTATTTTTATTTCACTTTTTATTTTACTTTTTTATTTTTTTTTTTTTTTCCAATCTTATCATGATAACATAATAAAATTGTTAAGGCTCATGTTTTAACAATGAACATGAACTAACAGTGAACATATTTGTCAGGTAACATAAAGAATATTTTAAATAATAACTACTTTAAGCATTAAACAAGTTGTACTCACGAAGCTACAACCTTTCCCTGTGTAGCATCAGCACTACAAACAACCTTCACGTTGACTTGTCTGCTGCTCAGAGAGAGTTATTTGAGATTGATATCACGTGACAAAAGCACTTTTAATGCATGAGATGTAAGCTGCAGATTACAACGCGGGGCTTTGTTAATGCGCTGTCATTGTCTGCCGGGCAGATTAACGATAAAGGCTATTGTCTTTCCTGGGCGCGGTGCTTCTTTACAGCTCCTGAACAAGTTGCTGTTTGTGAGGAGATAGAAATCACAATTTAATATTCCTCCAAAGTGGTCCCGGCAGAGATACGGCTCTTTGTTCTTGGTAATGATCCAGCGTGGAGATGAATAGAAAGGCTGAGCTAACACTAATGGGAGCGTTAACAGGTCGCTGCGGTGCGCCGCCCCTCCTCTGACTGTTGCTACAGCAACAGAAAGTGCCGCTCTGATAGTGACGATGGTTCAGGCTAGACCAGTAATGGAGGATGGACTTCAGCAGAAACATACTAGTTTTGTGCAGTGGTTGTGTTGGTCATGTTTGGTTGGTGATTTATTTTTATTGGCAAAATGTGCATTGATTATGTGTATGCATTGATTTTGTTTCTCTGGCAGGTTTCATTCAGGTTGTATAACAGTGAATGCGTCCACAATGTGTTTGTTCTCACAAATCATTTTCTTTTCATTTGGTATATATCAACAGGCCCATCTATCATACTATTTAATATAGTCCAATAATGTGCAGAAAAAGTTGCTTTAGGGTACATTTTAATTAAAATCACTTCTATTTGTATTAATGGCCTCAGCAAACAAAGCGAGAGTATGGCTTAATTTAGAGTAATATGAAATATTTCATTTCATTTCATTCCTGTGTCCCAAGAATAAATTGTAATTTCTTCAAGAAGAATACTGAAAATTAATAATTGGATTTTCAAATGGTTATAGCACTTACTTTACAGTTGAGGTCAAAAGTTTACATACACCTTGCAGAATTTGATAAATCTTAATTATTTTGCCAAAATAAGAGGGATCATATAAAATGCATGTTATTTTTTTATTTAGTACTGAACTGAATAAGATATTTCACATAAAAGATGTTTACATATAGTCAACAAGAAAAAATAATAGTTGAATTTATAAAATTTACCCTGTTCAAATGTTTACATACAATTGATTCTTAATACTGTGTTGTTACCTGAATGATCCACAGCTGTTTTTTTTTGTTTTTTTTTGTTTAGTGATAGTTGTTCATGAGTCCATTGTTTGTCCTGAACAGTTAAATTGCGTGCTGTTCTTTAGAAAAATCCTTCAGGTTGCACAAAGTCTTTGGTTTTCCAGCATTTTTGTGTATTTGAACCCTTTCCAACAATGACTTTATGATTTTGAGATCCATCTTTTCACAGTGAGGACAACTGAGGGACTCATATGCAACTATTACAGGTTCAAATGCTCACTGATGCTTTAGAAGGAAACACAATGCATTAAGCACCTGGGGGTAAATTTTAATTCTTATTTTGTCTTCTGGGAAACATGCAAGTATCTCCTGTAGCATCTGAAAGGCAGTGCTAAATTTTAAAAAAATATATGATTTTTAGGCAAAGTAAGAAAAATGCATACATCGTCATTGTGTTCAGAAGTTTTCACCCCCAGCTCTTAATGCATCGTTTTTCCATCTGGAGCATCAGTGAGCGTTTGAACATTCTGTAATAGTTGCATCCCTCAGTTGTCCTCAGTGTGAAAAGATGGATCTCAAAATACACAAAAATGCTGAAAACCACAGAATTTGTGCGGCCTGAAAGAACAGCATTTACAGTTAAAGTCAAAAGTTTGCATACACCTTGCAGAATCTGCAAAATGTTATTTTACCAAAATAAGGGGAATCATACAAAATAGCATTATTGTCTATTTGAAACCTTTCCAAATATGACTGTATGCATTCAGATGCATTAAGAGCCAGGGGTGAAAACTTTTGGACAGAGTGAAGATGTGTACATTTTTCTTATTTTGCTTAAACATCTTTTTTTTTTAATTTAGTACTGCCCTTCAGATGCTACAGAAGATACTTACATGTTTCCCAGGAGACAAAATAAGTTAAATTTACCCTGATCTTCAAATTCAAAAAGTTTTCACATAATTTCACATCCATCAAGTCCTTTCACATACCACAAGCATTTGTCCTTGTGAAACTTGAATCCTCATTCTTTTGTTGTAACGTTTAAACAATCTGATATTTCTAGACATTTTTACAACTAGCAAAATCACAAGGGTCTTTAAAACGAACCTAAGGAGCTTAGAGCATCAATCACTGCTATCGGACGACCTTGGACCCATAACCCACGACAGTAAAAATCTGCACTGCGTGATGAAGACTGTCAGGAGGCGTCCCAGCACACGAATATTTCACAATACAAGTGTGTCCAGACAGTGACTGAGCTTCTCTGTACAAAAACCCTGGAGAGTTTTGAAGAACTGTAAGTGCTCGTCTTCATTATTGCTTTTACTGCCAAGCATTTGACCTTTAAGTAAAAGTCAGTCAAGGCCATGAAGATGAAATCTGCACAGCTTTACTGAGCTCATTGAGTTATGAGTTAAACACAAAAGATACAAAATGTAGTACCGTATGTGTTTGAAATCAATTTTTGGTTGAATATTCTGGACGTACTTCATGTTACTGCAGTAAAACTCTGATGTTTTCATCATATATCCAGAGAAATATTTAAATATTGTTATCGTCTTGCTAGAAGAGGGCTTTGTGACTTTATGTCCTGGTTTTAGAGCGGCAGACAATCAGCCTGTCTCTGGTTTGCACGTCTCAGCATAGCGGATCACCCGTAAGCCTGGCCTACTGCCCTCGGCTCAGTGCGGATGAATGGGAAATGTGGAATAAAGGCTTTTCTTTCTTGCGCTTCTGACAGGAAACATCACCCTCACGCTTCTGCGCCTAAAATATGCTGATGTTCGCATGTTTCCTGCCAGGATCGCCGCTATTAATCTGATGTGCTCAAACACTATATATAAAAAATGCAATAGAAGAAATGTTGATTTCTTCAGGAGCAGATGAAATATAAGATGGGATCAGATCAGGGTTTTGTGTCTGGTACAGCAGTCGTGTAGTGTATTTACTTCTCCAGGGAAAGTGTTTTTATTTCTACTTGCAGATACTGGTCTAATATATATATAGATATAGATATATATAGATATATATATACATATATATATATGTGTATATATATATATATATGTATATATATGTATATGTATATGTATATATATATATGTATATATATGTATATGTATATATACATATATATCTATATATATATATATATATATTCCACCCTTGAAATATCACTCGCATTTTGAGGATTATAAAATTATAAACATATACAAATTAATAATAATAAACATTAAAATATAATATAATATAATGTAATATAATATAATATAATTTTATATTATATAAGCATTTTGTCTTTAATTTTAACTTTTCTTAATTTTATTTAACTTTATTGAACTTTTTCTTAATTCATTCACCTTTTTTTCATTTTGAGGATGTGGGCCAAATTATGAACTTAAATAATAATGTAATATAAATAATTGTAATATATTTAAATATATATTTTAAATATATTTTGTAATTGTAATATATTTAAATATATTTATATTTAAATATTTTTTCTTCTTGCCTTTGGGCATGTAATTCTTATTTGTTGAAGGCAGTGTTATTTTAGTATTCTTTATAAAGTATTATAGTATTTGTTAATATTTTAATTAGCTTTTTTATATATATTTTCCAGTTTATTTCAAGTATTAGTAATTTATGTTGTTTTTTCCCCTTTTTTGTTTCTAATACAACTTAGTTTAAAAAATTTTAGTACTTCAGCTTAAACTTGTTTATTTAAATTGTTTATTTGAGTTTTTATCTAATATTTATATTTTGCTTTATTTCAGCTTAATTTTAGTTAACGAAAGCAGTTGTTGTAGTTTTATTTGTACTTAACAATAACAACACTGGTTTAAGTGGTTTTTATTTAAAATGTATTCAAATATAATGCTTAGCATGATTCGGTTATAAATCTCTGTATTATAATATTCTGGTGTAGTCAACCTTCCGGGACTGAAGTTGCAGTAAATTACAAAAACATTTGTTGTAAAATCAATTTTGACTCACAAATTGCTAGTAATTATCACAGTTAATTACAAGAAATGACGAGTAACACACTGAATCAAACATGACGTTTTGAAAACTGAAATAGCATTTCTGTATATCTCTGTGGTAAGCCATGAAACTCACTTCCTAGCCTTTGAACCTACGTCCGGTCATTAGCCAAGATTTTTAAACACCAAACCACAAAACAGAAAAAATAATGGCTACTTGAAAGCTCACATTGTTACCAATTATTTTGCCAACGCTACAATAATCTTCTGTTTCCTCGCACAGATTATACTACAGCGATCCTCATCCGTCCAGAGCGGTGGAGCTGCTGCGGGTGGGGAAACTGCAGCATTACCTGGGTAGACTGGAGGAGGCTCAGGGGAGCTTCACACAGGTCTGTTAGCACACACTCATAACCAACTATAGAGAGATCGGGACCGTAATGAGACCCTCGATGGTCATCGGCTGCATTCTGCCCTGCAGTCTGATTGTTGTCTAAACGGTGGTATAAATGTCTCCGCATTGACTCCACTGTCTGTCTGCTGCTGTTAGATCAAATTTAGTGATTTAAAGGCAGTCGGAGTCAGACAGACTATGTGCACATGGCAAAATAAGGACAAAAATGCTGCTATTTTGATGCTTAGACTTGATACACAACCTTTATTGATTTTATGAAAAGGCTATGACATAAATAGTTTATTCATATAATATTATATAATATTATAATCATTTTGTCTTTAATTTTAACATTTATGCAACTTAAATTTCACTTTCATTTAGATTATGTGGGCCAAATTATAAGCTTAAAAACATAAACCTATTAAAAAAAAAAAACGTAATTTAATAATATAATATAATAATACATTTGCTCTTTAATTCTACCTTTTATTTATTATGAAATATGACCCATTTCTCATACTTAAATTTACAGAAATTCACAGAAATATGATAGAAGACACCAAAAGTTTATTAATATAATGTAGTATAATAACGTAATAATTTTATCTTTAATTTTACCTTATTTATTATGAAATATGACCCATTTCTCCTACTAAAATTGAAAGATAATTCACAAAGATATGATAAAAGTCACCAAAAGTTTATTAATAATATAATATAATATAATAATTTTTGTCTTTAATTTGAACTTTTCTGCCACTAAACAATCACTAACATTTAGAGACCTTAAATATTTAAACTTAATAATATAATATAATATATTATATTGCAATATAACATAATATAATATAATGTAATAATACATTTTATCATTAATTTGACATTTTATTTATTATGAAATATGAACCGTTTCTCCCACAAAAGTTGACAGATATTCACAAAAATATGATAAAAGGCATCAAAAGTTTATACAATATAATATAATATAATATAATTGTATATTATAATAAAATATTATCTTTAAATTTACTGAAATGCCACATTTCTCCCACTAAAATGTCACCAGAATATGGGCCAAATAATAGACTTAAATCACTGCCTTTATTGGGTTTATGGAAATAGAAATATGATTGGCATCAGTAGTTTATTTATTATAATATAATATAATATAATATAATATTATAATATAATATAATGTAATATAATATAATAATTAGATTTTGTTTTTAATGTTACCTTTTAATTATTATGTAAGAGTGTTAATATCCCACATTTCACCAACTAAAATTTCGCCCATGACGCTCTTGGTGCAGCAGCCAAATCCCACGGTAACATAATGGCTGCTTTGGACTCTCACAGCTCCTGTTTCATTCCTTTAAATGAATTTTCTTCCCTCACATGACAATCGTTTAACTCAACCAGCTCTCTTCCTCCCGCTGCTTCCCTCCTCAGGCCTATGACATCATGAAGGTGACCCACGGGACGGCTCACGTCCTGACTAATGAGGTGAGGAGAAAACTGAGTGAGTGCCAGGCTGAGCTGGGTCGAGTCTAGGCTGATGTGTGCCATCACACAGAGACCTGCAGTCCCAAACTCATCTCCTCCAATTCTGTGACACATTAACTGTCAATCAACACGCCGCTATATTTGCTCTCAAATGGGATGTTTGTGGATGGTTGTGTCTGCCACCTGCTTTTGTGCCACTGTGTATCAAACCAGCTGGTTTAGTATTCAACTGAAAAAAAGGAACATTTTTCTCTGCTTCTTCTGTTAAGCTTTCCAAAGGGAAAAATCTACATAACTCAGCTGTGCTTTTTCATTCCATTTCAGAATTTTTTTTCCAATAATGGAAGCCCATTTCTGCCACTGAATAATGAAAAAGAGACTTTTTGAGACTTTTTATCTCACAATTCTGACTTATACATAATACAAACTTACAAATTTATCTTGCACTTCTGACTATAACACGCAATTGCGAGTTTATATCTCACAATTCTGAGAAAAAAGTTGGAATTGCGAGTTTTTATCTCACAATTCTGATGGTTTTTCTCACAATTGTGTGAAAATACAAACTCGCAATTCTGATTTTTTCGTGCAATTCTGAGATATTGCAGTTGCGAGTTTGTATCTCACAATTGTGACCTTTTTCTTAGGATTGCAAAATTATAGCTTGCGCTTCTGACTTTATAGCACGTACTTGCAAGTTTGTATCTCACAATTTTGAAAAAAAAGTTGCACAAAAAAAATTGCACAAAAAAAGTCTGAATTGCAAGATCCAAACTCACATTTGCAAGAAAAGAGTCAGAATTGTGAGTTTTTATCTCACAATTGTGATTTACATCTCAACACAAACTCACAATTCTGACTTTTTTTTTCTCAGAATTCCATGATTTGAACTCAATAGTGTGTAATAAAGTCAGAATTTCAAGATAAAAAGTCACAGTTCTGACTTTTTTTTTTAGAATTGAGCAATTGCAAGTTTATATCTCACAATTGTGACTTTTTTTTTCCCAGAATTGCAAAATTATATCTTGCACTTTTGACTTCATAGTCAAATTCACAATTTATACGCAATTTCGCAGTTCTGAGAAAATAGTTAAAATTCCACGAAAAAAGTCAGAATTGCAAGATACAAACTCGTATTTGCAAGAAAAGTCAGAATTGCGAGTTTGTAAAAGATAATTGCAATAGGTAATTCTGACATTTACATCTCAATACAAACTTGCAATTCTGACTTTATTTCAGAATTGCACGATTTAAACTCAGTTGCAAGTAATAAGGTTAGAATTTCAAGATAAAAACTCGCAATTCTGACTTTATAACACGCAACTGCAAGTTTGTTTATATTTCACAATTCTGAAAAAATAGAATTGCACGAAAAAAGTCTGAATTGCAATATATAAATTTGCATTTGCCGTTTTTATCTCACAATTCTGATGTTTTTGCTCACAATTGTGAGTTTACATCTCGATAGAAACTTGCAACTCTGACTTTTTTCTCAGTTGTATGATTTAAACTCAATTGTGAGTAATAAAGTCAAAATTTCAAGATAAAAATTCACAATTCGCATTTTTTCGTGCAATTCTGATTTTTTTTTAGAATTGAGATATAAACTTGCAGTTGGAAGTCTCATATCTCATGATTTTTTTCTCAGAATTGCAAAATTAATATCTCACACTTCTGACTTTATAACACTCAATTGCGAGTTTACATTTCACAATTCTGAGAAAAAAGTTAGAATTGCACAAAAAAAAGTCCGAATTGCAAGATACAAACTCGCATTTGCAAGAAAAGAAGGCAGAATTGCGAGTTTGTATCTTGCAGTTCTGACTTTATAATTTGCAATTGCAAAAAAAAGATAATTGCAACTTTTTATCTCACAATTTTGATATTTTTTTTTCTTAGAAATGTGAGATGAAAAAGTCGCAATAACCTTTTTTTATTTTCTATTCAGTGATCAAAACGGGCTTTCACTTGCTGCCCCCTAAACAAATGTTCAATTTGAACACTCAATCCAAAGTATATTATTCTTTCCTCCATATTTTCTAAGTATTTTAAACCCAGTTGCAACAAGAACAATTTTATTAAATTTAAATGCTAAACAGTAGTGACACTTTGCAAATGTACAGTAATGCAACAAGTCATAATAATTTTGGTCACTGATTTTTTTTTTTTTAGTAGCTGCAAATTCTTAGATTCATAAAATATGTTAAAAATATGTTTATCATTAAAGCATTTAAATGCATCTGATTGAATATTCAGTCAAATCAGCCATTAATGTTTCATGTTGTCACTTAGGAGAAAATTATTTTAGTTATTATTTATATTTTATTTTCATTTTTTATTTCAGTTTGTTTTTTATTGTAGTTGCTGTAGTTTTTTTCAGTTTTCGTTTTAATAATTTCAGTACTTCAAAACAAATTTTTTGGGAAGTCAGCATTGATTTTTTTTAGGTTCTGTTTTGTACATCTACTTTAATTTTATTTTTATTTCACCTGTATTTCAGTTTTTGTTAACAATAACATCACTGGTTCATATGACATTTTAGACAGCCATTTTATATCATTTTACATCTAATGAAATAAAAATGATACAAATGAGACGGAAAGTCCAGGAAATGTTTTATTTGAGGTGTGTTGTTTGGAAAACCTCAGGAATGTCCATTAGCACATTAGTACATTTACCCAAACTATTGTGAGGAACTGTAGTAGCTTTTCAAAACTGTTTATTAAACTTTGACTTAATGACCCTTAAAAATGAATATAGCGTAAGTTTGACTATCACTTAATCTACTATTGTGAAAGGCAACATCTTTTCGGCAATAACTGCTGCGCTTCATAACACGCACCTCCGATTTGTGCTTCAGTTTCTCATCATTAACTTCAATCATCAGAGTTACTCTGGCAAGACCACGCCATTCGCTCTGATTTCATAAACATATTTCAGCAGCTGCTTTGTGTTTTTATGCTCTTCTTTAACCATCTGGATTGTGTTACTGCAGTTCAGTACTTGATTTGTAATGTGGGTCAATCCTTCATTTCAGCAAATATCTCTATCATATGCCTTAATATGTTGAATGAAGTAGTTTAAAGGATGAAAATCATATTAGTGAGTTTTCACAATTATCTCAGTTTGGTGAACACAAGGGATGATTTCATAATTTCAATACTCTGGTTTGAACAGATTTATATGCTAACATGAAAAACTGGCATTTTATTGTTTTCTTGTGAATGTGTTTTTTAATTGGTAGTTGTAATTTTCTATGAGCGTAATATCACGTTCTTTAGTTTTATGGTAATGTCTAAGGAACTGGCTTTTCTTAATAATATCATCTTTCAGGAAATGATGTCATTTTGGTGCCAAAACAACAGCATAAACATCAGTTAGTGAAAATAATCAGATTATGAATAATGCTTGTGTCTGAGCTTCTTACTGAGAATCTATACATGTTGGAATAAAGGTGTTTTGTTGGTCTGGATCAGCACAGACGACACTTTTCCGACCATTTTCCAGAACGTGTTATTGTTGCTAAATCTTTTTAACCCTCGTGAGTGTCAGGATACAGATAGACGGGATTACACGTCTCATTCACCTCCTCTCCTCTCATAACTCTGTGGCCACTAAAGCAAACAGCTTTTGGAGGTGCGCTTCTCGGAGATGAGATAACATCTTAAAAAATGTCATTCTGTTGGATAGAATGAGGCTTAAGAGGGAATAGAGGAAGTTAGTACAGAGCGACGAGTTGTCAGCAGTCCAATCTCCAACTCACGCTCTGAGCTCTTTGTTAAGCCTATGACATCATTCCTAACCAAACGTGAACAAGTCCAACCACAAATCTTGTTTTGAGTCGTGTTTCACCAGAAATCAAAAGGAATGAAAATGTAATTTTACTTAGCCCTCAGGTGCTGCTTGTGTGACAGGCAAAAATAAATAAATAAATAAATGTTTTTGAGCATAGACCTGCAAATAAAATTTCCAAATTAAACGGTTGTAAAATTATTCCCTAAGTGAAAAAAGAAGTTTAAAAAATGAAAGAAAAAAAGTTTATGTTTGCTTATTTTTAAATTTACACTATTTTAAACGGAATAGAATTGAATTAAATTAAATTGAAATGTTACATTTACATATATGTTTAAGTTCATATTATGAAACATTTTGATGATTATTATGGCTATTTTTACATTTAAAATTAAATTAAAATTGAATTAAATTTAAATATGTTACATTTACATATTTGTTTGTTTATTATTATGAAAAATTTTAGACTATTATGACTATTTTTAAAATTAAATTAAATTTAGATACATTTTTACATACAGGTGCATCTTAATAAATTAGAATGTTGTGGGAAAGTTCATTTTTTTAGTAATTCAACTCCAATTGTGAAACTTGTGTATTAAATAAATTCAGTGCACACAGACTGAAGTAGTTTAAGTCTTTGCTTCTTTTAATTGTGATGATTTTGGCTCACATTTAACAAAAACCCATCAATTCACTATCTCAAAAATCAGAATATGGTAACATGCGAATCAGCTAATCAACTCAAGACACCTGCAAAGGTTTCCTGAGCCTTCAGAATGGTCTCTCAGTTTGGCTACACAATCATGGGGAAGACAATTATGGACACCCTTCACAAGGAGGGTAAGCCACAAACATTCACTGCCAAAGAAGCTGGCCGTTCACAGAGTGCTGTATCCAAGCATGTTAACAGAAAGTTGAGTGGAAGGAAAAAGTGTGGAAGAAAAAGATGCACAACCAACCGAGAGAAGCGCAGCCTTGACAGGCTTGTCAAGCAAAATCGATTCAAGAATTTGGGTGAACTTCACAAGGAATGGACTGAGGCTGGGGTCAAGGCTTTAAGAACTACCACACACAGATGTGTCAAGGAATTTGGCTACAGTTGTCGCATTCCTCTTGTTAAGCCACTCCTGAACCACAGACAACGTCAGAGGCATCTCACCTGGGCTAAGGAGAAGAAGAAATGGACTGTTGCCAAGTGGTCCAAAGTCCTCTTTTCAGATGAGAGCAAGTTTTGTATTTCATTTGGAAACCAAGGTCCTAGAGTCTGGAGGGAGGGTGAAGAAGCTCATAGCCCAAGTTGCTTGAAGTCCAGTGTTAAGTTTCCACAGTCTGTGATGATTTGGGGTGCAATGTCATCTGCTGGTGTTGGTCCACTGTATTTTTTGTCACTGCACCCGTTTACCAATAAAATTTAGAGCACTTCATGCTTCCTTCTGCTGACCAGCTTTTTAAAGATGCCGATTTCATTTTCCAGCAGGATTTGGCACCTGCCCACACTGCCAAAAGCACCAAAAGTTGGTGAAATGACCATGGTGTTGGTGTGCTTGACTGGCCAGCAAACTCACATAGAGAATCTGTGGGGTATTGTCAAGAGGAAAATGAGAAACAAGAGAGCAAAAAATGCAGATGAGCTGAAGGCCACTGTCAAAGAAACCTGGGCTTCCATACCACCACAGCAGTGCCACAGACTGACCACCTCCATACCACGCCGAATTGAGGCAGTAATTAAAGCAAAAGGAGCCCCTACCAAGTATTGAGTACATATACAGTAAATGAACATACTTTCCAGAAGGCCAACAATTCACTAAAAATGTTCTTTTTTATTGGTCTTATGAAGTATTCTAATTTGTTGAGATTGGTGGGTTTTTGTTAAATTTGAGCCAAAATCATCACAATTAAAAGAACCAAAGACTTAAACTACTTCAGTCTGTGTGCACTGAATTTATTTAATACACAAGTTTCACAATTTGAGTTGAATTACTGAAATGAATGAACTCTTCCACGACTTTCAAATTTATTGAGATGCACCTGTATACATTTTAAGTTCATTATTCTAAAAAAAAAAATACTATTATGACTATTTTTAAATTTAATTATGTTTACATATGATAAAGTTCATTATTATAAAAAATGAACTATTATTATGACTATTTTAAAATTTAAAATGAAATTAAAATGAAATTGTTAAATTTAAATATGTTACATTTACATATAAGTTTGTTTATTATTATGAAAAATTTGGAATATTATTATGACTTTTTAAAATTAAATTAAAATTCAATTCAATTTAAATATGTCATGCCTACATATATATGTTTGTTTATTATTATGAACATTTTTGGCTTATGACTATTTTTAAATTTAAATTACATTTAAAATTAAACTAAACTTGAACTAAATTAAATTTAAATGTCACACCTACATATAAGTTTGTTTATTTATTTATTTATTTTGACTATTATTATGACTATTTTTAACATTTATATGAAATATATTTTTTCGAGGTGAAATATATATTATTTGAGGTTAATCTTTAAAAAAAAAAAAACTAGCTTTTAAAAACTAGCAGTCAAAACTGACAGAAAAGCAACATAAGGTTGACAACCAATGAGGTTCAATACAGAAAGAGAGATTGCTCCTTTTTAAGAGACAGCAGAAATGGTTTCCTCTTATTTCCTCATACTAAATAACTGATAAAAATCATTTCACTTCTATTATTACAAAGAGATCCACACTAAGCATCAGGATCACTGATAAGATGTATCATCTGCATTCATCCTGTCAGGTTTAGAGTGAATTACCATATGCTTGTAAAGCTCATAAAGTCCTTTGTGTTCTTATGATGTCTGATATGATTTTCTATCAAACGGCGTCTGTGGTTAATGCCTGTTCATTAAAGCTTATAAAGATCGATCTCATCTACAAGAAGATTAAGACATCTAAAATGAAGCTTAGGGTATATCCAATTAAAATAATGAATAAAAACAAACCAACTAAAAGTTGCTTTCATTCCATTTTATAAAAAATTCCATCAAAAAACGAGATTCGTGCATGTGGTGGGCAACTAATAATAAAACTTTAGAGTACTGAGAAACATTAAAAATATTACTTATTAATTAGCTGTTCAGAATAAGGCAGAAAAAGAATGCAGCTTCCAAAACATCCTTTATTTACATCAATCCGTATGTCAATCAAACTCTCATTCAGGCTGTGTTTTTCCCCACAGAACAAGAAACCATGCTGACTATCGCAGTATTAACATGAAGCAATATGTTGACAACTTTTTTCATCTTCCCTCATACATCGATAATGCCAAACTCTCACTCATTTTGTCTTTCCTTTCTATTCACAAGACTTTGTGAAAGGCCTTAGTTTCACAACCGCGTTCGTGAACATTAAAGCGCGTAAGGACGATATTCGTTTTACATTGTACCGCATATCACACAATGCATTACTCGAACTATCCACAGATGCTGAAGAATGACGGGTTGTGATGAAAAAACATTTCATGGGTAAACACAGAAATTGCTTGTTCGCTCGTCTCCCATGATTTGGCGATAGACGCGTTTACAAAGAAATGCAAAACAAAAAACCCTCTATCATATATAAAGGAGAACAAAAGTGAAATATATAAGTATATTTATATATATGGCATGAATTTAGCTACTGTACAATTTTAATGCATAGTGCTTTGCAGGCTAAATAAATTATAGAATATAAGCATCTCTGTCATACAGGCCTCCTGAGGTAAAAAATAAATAATATCCTTCATTCATTACAATGCCAAAAGGTCAGAAGGGCAGCAGGAACGTCGCTCCCCTTTGCTTTGGCGAGTGAAGCGGGAATGGAAAAGCGTATGAAGTCTTTAGTTAGTACCAGAAACAGGCTATATACTCATCTAGAAACGTTTAGAGCTGAAACTGTCTCAAGCACCATATAGATACTGTATATATAAACAGATTTATACCAAAGTGTCAGCACATTCACAGTGAGACCACATAGAGGAAAGGCCGAATGCACCGATCTGCAAATTAGAAGTTTTGCTTTAAAAATGGCCGTGCGTTAAAGTTTCCTGTCGTTTTATTGATATTAGAGATCCTTGTTGGTCCTGCCAGACTGAGGATTCTTCTCGCCTCTCAAGCGTGACACGCCGGAGCGGCCCAGCCCGAGGCGTCACACTGCTGAAAATGCCAACATAACCGCAGGGGATGTGAAAAATCAATGAGCCAGTGCCAGAATCATTCTTCGAGATGTCGTGCTGTGCCATTTCATGGAATACGAAACACTCTATGTGGTCTCAGTGTGTCCAAGAATACAAAAAATAATATAAAACACACGTAACAGTTCATGTTGAATGTGACTAGTGTATAACAATACAAATACCGAGACAGAATCGAAGAGTTTAAACACATAATTTAACAAGCAGTGTTTTCATTCTTTTACTTTTTAAACTTTTTTTTGTTTGTATGCGTTTTTTTAAGCTAGCACCATCTGTACACAAATATGGATTTTTTGTCCATAGATTTCCAAGATATTGAAGTGTTCGCAAGGCACTTGTCGTCCTTTTTGTTGTTTTTCCATTCATCATCTTTAACGATTAGTGTTTTTTTTTATCCACGTATGGCAATGTTAGTTTGTTCACAGCAAGCGAGCAAAGCCATTTTCTCAAACAACGCCTCTGAAGTTCCAAAGTGCTCATCTGTCTATGTGGGACAAATACTTTTTTTCTTTCAATCAACTCTCCAAGTCCAGCGTTTTCCGTTCCCCACTAAAATCCATTTTAGAAAAAATATTTTCGCCATCACTGCTCACGTACACCCCGCTGAGCCTTTTCCACTTCCAACTGTCCTTTACACTTGGCGAATCTTCTACCGTCGCCGACAGGTGATGTCGAAGCATGTGATCATCATCAGATGAGCTTTGCAGAAGTTGACCCGGTTCTCCAGTCGCTCCGTGACAAACTCCAGAGCTTCCAAGTACTCCAGAGAGTCCACTTCAAACGTCTGCTGAAGGTCAACTGCAAAAATGAAAGAAACGGATGTTAGCTGATAGAAGTTAAGCCCACCACACTCATATTTTGGTCTTAAAAACATTTTACAGTGTCTAGGTTGCAAAGCTATTTGAGTGATTTTATTATTTCTTTGGATGAATAAATCTAAAGTAGGTCAGTACACGCAAATCAAAACGTGATATGGACTAGTGTCTGTGAATATTAAGCTGCAAAAGACTATTTAAATATGAATCCTGAATGTTCTGTGTTTCTGTGAATGAATGGTGCAGACGTGGTTTCATTTACTACACACATACTAAAGCAAGCTTGACACTCAGTGTTTTCAGCTTCAGTATATGAGTATATGAACACAAACACAATCTCAAGACTTCACTTCATGAGCATTTTACCCTTTCTTTTGAGAAAAACTATTGTTATATAAACAAACAGAAACTTGAAGTTCACAGCAACTCGTCGAAATAAAGGTTTGTTTTAACTTGAAATTGTGACAGATGTATAGTACTACTTATATTATTATTGTTATTAAAACATTATTTATTTAAAGCAATATTTACCAGAGAAATTATTTGGCAGAATTTATTTACCAGAAAAATGTAAATGCACAACACTAGTTCTGAAAAAATAAATAAATAAAATTTTGGTTAAAAATAAAATCAATTAATTCGAAATAATTTTGATTATTAAAAGTTAATGAACCCATTAAAATGGTATGCAGAAAATCAATGGAAAAATAAAAGTGAAGTTGAAAAAACTAGAACGTTTTTCATGGGCCTTAAAAATTTCTTTTTTCTAAACTTTTAATAAATTGTTGTTAAATCGTGTAAATTTCCTGATTTCAATTAATTGGACATGCTTTTTGATTCATATTTTTAATTTAAGCATTTAAACAGTCTAGAAAAATTAAAATGGGAAAAAACTGAATCCAGAAAGATTAAAACTGAAAAAATGGAATTTAGAAAAAAAATTGAATTTGGGAAAAAATAAAACTGATTTCATATTGCCTTAAAAATTTCATTTTTGTTAAACTTTTAATAAATTGCTGTTAAATTGTGTATGTTCCACGATTTCAATTAATTAGAGACATGCCTTTTGATGAATATGTTTAATTTAACCAATAAAACAGTCTAGAAAAAATTTAAATGAAAAAAACAGAATTTGGGGAAAAAAAAAAAAAAAAACATTTCATAGGACTTTAAAAATTCTGTTAAATTCTGTACGTTTCATGAATTAGACATGCTTTTTTTAGTCATGTTTTTAATTTAACCATTAATGCAGATTCTAGAAAAATTCAGAATTTGAGAAAAAATAAAACAGATTTCGTAGGGCCTTAAAATGTAATTTTTGTTAAACTTATTAAATTTAAATGTTTAAGTTCATGATTAAATGTTCATGATTTCAATGAATTAGACATGCTTTTTGATTAATATTTTTAATGTAACCATTAAAACAGAGTCTAGAAAAAAAAAAAACGAATTCAGAAAAATTAAAACGGAAAAAAATTACACAGAATCTGGGGGGAAATAAACGGATTTCATAGGGCCTTAAAAATGTTATTTTTGTTTAACGTTTAATAAACTGCTGTTAAATTGTGCAAGTTTCATGATTTCAATTAATTACACTTATTAATATTGAATTATGATTTTTATTAATATTTTTAATTTGCCATTAAAAGAGTCTAGAAAAATTACAATGGAAAAAAACGGAATGCAGAAAAAGTTTTCACAGAGCCTTAATAATATTTTTAAAAATAAAACGGATTTTCTAGGGCTCTAGAAACAGTACCATTGACATCAACCCAAAGTGCGCCAATGACTTACATTCAGTGGTCCATTTCTCTGGCTCCAGCATTAGATGTTGCTTAGTTTGCTCCAGTTCTTTCTTCAGCCAATCGTACTTGGCCCGCACCTCTGAGATTCTCTGTTGCCGATGCTCTAAAATCTTTAGTTTGGCACTAAAGTATACCACTTCCTGAGGGCACAACAATAATAAATGAGAGCGCAGTCAAGGGAACTGTTGTAAAAACACTCTCCAACTGCTCACTCTTACCTTGTTGCCTACGGTTCGCCTCCTCTGTAGACGCTCAACATCATCAATCTCATAAACCTTAATCTCGAAAGGTTCAGCTAAACCTCTCTGTGTGGGCCGGAGGGGACCGTCCACCCAGCGCACCCCTGGACTGATGACCGGCTTTCTCACGGGAGAGGAGGTGTCTAAGGTGAGGTTAGGGATTAGACGGCGTCTCTGCGACCCTAGGAATAAAACAATGTTGAGTTGTTTTGTAATTAAACAATTAAAAGACAAAGAAGCATCAAAGTGTGTGACAATGCTAAGCCAAAGTTTAACCTACATAGAGCTGCACTCCTAGCAATTCGATGCAGCCGTGTAATGAAAAAAAAAGCAGTGAGATAATAGCAGAACAGTATCTTATCTGACCACTCTGGAGGAACGAAGTCTACAATGATGAATTTGCCAGAAGTGGTTTCCCGATTTGCATAGAAATTGACAGTTCCAGGTCTGCTGATAAGTTATCTGATTTGGAACCAAGGAACAAGGTAATATTAATGTGTTTCAGCTTGTCATTTGGTCTGGAAACAGCACAGAAAAGGTCAACCTTTTAGTCTCGGAGAGAGAGAGTGCTCTGAATTCAGGAGAACGTTGGCGGTTGGCAGTTGATGTAAATTTTACCTGTGGTTATGCTTTTATATCTTTTCAAAGACCTTTTCAAATAAGGTATTTGCAGCCTGATTACAATACTATGTTTATTTGCGGATCAACGTGTACTGGTCTAGCTTTTGTGTGTGTTGTTCCAGAACCAGGATTTAAATTTTCAGTTTTCCCACCATGCAAAGATTTGCGGTGGCGAGAAATAGAGTGAAATTCTTTGCCTGAGGAAATGGGAGAGGAGGTGTGTATTCAGGAATTTAGGCAGCACTAAATATTGAAAGACCACCCACAGCTACGTTTGGCAACTGCTATCAGTCGGTATCATAACAGATCATCCAAGCATGTACAGGGGAGTAGAGCTGTTTAAAAAGTTTTGTTGCTTCCAACTATAATCTGGAATGAGTCCTGACAGCTTCGCAGGACAATAAATTTTCTTAAGCACAGTTCATTTGGGATTACATAAATTGTGCTGAGATCTTTGTATTGTTGAAATGCAGATGGGTTCCATGATGAGCCATTGAATACACTTGCCAGACTTGAGAAGCAGACTATACACATAAAAGTAAAAAAGAAGATAAATATTTGTATATATATATATACATATATATACAGATAGATAGAGTACAACTTATAATTTTCTAAATTTTAATGTCACTACTTAAAAGTACTACTTAAATTAGTCCAATTTAAAAGTATCCTAACAGGAGTAGAAGGGCAGTTTTTAAGCACTTTTCATAAATTAATTGTATTCTGAAGCACAGTATAAAAAAGCTTAAATGGGATATTTGAAAAAGAACTCAAATATCATTAAGTAAAAAAGTGTGGCCAAGTATGGTGGCCCATACTAAGAATTTGTGCTTTGCATTTAACCCATCCAAGTACACACACACAGTAGTGAACACACACCCGGAGCAGTGGATTGCTGCAGCACCCAGGGAGTTGGGGGTTCAGTGCCTTGCTCAAGCAAGGTCTCACCTCAGTCAGGTCCCTGCCAGACCTGAGACTCAAACCCACAACCTTCAGATTACAAATCAGACACTCTAACCATTAGGCCACAACTGCCCCCTAATTAGTGAACACTTATAGATACTCCAAGTTATTGGTGTTAATCTGGCATCTGTTTAACTGGCAGCATTCTTCCAATTGTCAATGAGACTGCAAGATGGCGGGTCACTATAAGGTGTCTGAAACTGCAACAGAAGATTGTCCAGATGAAAGACAAAGGGATGACCCTTTCAGCCATTGCAGTAGAAGCTAGTCATTCCAAATCTGTGATTTCTCGAATACTGCATGTTTACAATGACACTAATTTATTCAAGTCCCCCAAAAAGCCTGGTTGTCCATGTAAGACAAATGCATGGGAAGATAGGATAATGCAGAGACTCTCAATGGGGAATTGGTTCAACACTGCAGCAGGAATTGCTTGCCAGTTCAGCAATGAAAGGGAAGTCATACTAAAAGCACTCTCTGCAGTGACCAAGTATGTTGGAGTATGTATGTGTGGACAGAGGTGAACTGGCCAAAAGTTTACTTTAGTGATGAGACCAAGTTCAGTTTATTTGGGTCTGATGGGAAACATTTTGTTTGGCGTCAAACTGAGGAAAGATTGAAGCCCAAGTGCGTAAAGAAGTCGGTGAAAGGTGGAGGAGGAAGTGTCATGGTTTTGGAATGTTTTCTGCAGCAGGAGTTGGGCCTCTTATATAGCTACATGGCAGGGTGAATGCAAATGTTTATCAGAACCTCCTTCAGCAACATGCGGTTTATTCCCTGCAAGCATCTCCCAATCAGCCTGCAATTTTCATGCAAGACAATGCCCCTGTCACACTGCAAAACAGTTCCTTGAAGCTAAGAACACTGAAATAACGAAAAGGCCAGGCCAGAGTCCTGATCTAAGTTATGGCTAAGAAACCCACTACAGTATGGAAGAGAGTGGAAGAAGAGTGGACCAGGATAACACCAGTGCAGTCTGAGAAACTACTGTCCTGCAGCCACAGATGTGCGGAAATCATTCAAAGCAAGAGCCTCTACACTTCCTACTAATTTCTGACAGCTGTAGCACTCCAAAATTTTTGTTGTAATATTCTTTTGTGCTACAGTGGTTACTGTTCTCTAATTATGTTCATCGTGTTTTCCACTAAATAAAGGTTTTTTGAAATGCCTTAGATATTTTGTCAAACATGTTAGTAAAACAGTGGTATACCTACAGCTAATATTCCTTCAAATTTTGAGTGAAGAAGGTTTACAATCTTTCAGAAGTGATATTTGCTTACCTGTATTACTTCTTTTCTTTGAGTTCTTGAGGCTCCTGCGACCGCTGACAGAACTGCTGTTTTCACTCATTGAGTCCTGAGCAGATGATGTGCTTCCTGTGGCCTCGCTGTCTCGTATCATACTCTCATAGCCACTGCTGCCACCACTGTGGTAGAACAAAGCAGTCTTACCCATGGCTGGAGGAAGCTCTCCGCTGAGCACACTGCTGTTATCACTGGCGTGTCCGCTACTGCAACGGTGAGGCCTTCTTGGGGCGGTGATCTTACTGTAAGGTGAGGGCAAAGTATGGACCACTGGCCTTTCTTCTCCTTGAACTGCTGCTGCTCCTCTCTCTTCTGTGTCCGAAGTCCCTCGTCCTTGGGCAGCACGAGAGCTGGCGCTACCTTGTAGGAGCTCAGAGATTCGTCCGTTTACTGCTCTTAAAGGTAGCTTAGAAGCTAACCCTGTCCCCCTGCTGCGACTTAGGGACTGGGTTGACCATGAATTTTGGTTTTGGTTCTTTCCGTTGGGGGGCAAACTTGAGCTTCGGTTTACTGACTGTGGGAGCGACTTGGTGGAGAAACTTAGGGTCTTAGTGCTAGAGGTCGATAAGCTTCGAGCTTTGGGACTTGCCATAAGGAGTTTGCTTACTGCCGAGATTTTGGATTGATTTGCTTTGGGTGATTGTGGTGCATTATTGTTGCCATTTGGTCCGTTGGTGGGTGATGAGAGCAAACCACGAGTGATGCTCCTACCTGTCCTTGGCATTGTACTGTCCTTTGTAACTGCTCCTTTAGAGCCCAGAGAGGTCAAACTCTCTGCCCTCTCTAAAGAATGACAGTCATAATGTGCCCCATGGGACCTTCCTAAGGAATTGGTCCTGTTTGCCAACTGTTCAAGTTTGGCACTGAAGAGTCTGCTGCTCTCTACATTTGGTCCTTTATGTTTACCGCCCAGGTCTTCAGGTGTGCTTCCAAGGAAAGACAGATGCTGGTTTGGTGTTTGAGAATTTCCAGGATTATGCTGTGGACTTGCTCGATTCCTCTGGTCAAGGCTAGACTTCCTTACAGGTGGTAATGGTGGGATTCCTTTCTGACGGGCAAAGATACCTTGCCTCCCCACTGAACTTCTTCTTTCAAGTGTGGCTCTTGGACTGCAGGGAGTGGAAGTGGTAACCCCAAGGCTTTTATACTCTCCACTCATGTAACGGTACGTGGTGTCTTCCAGATCGTCCTGCTTGTTCAAGCGATGCCATGCACGAGGGAGACTACCCGTCCTGAGGATGTCTGCAGAGTACACTTGAGTTATGCTTTCGGATGCATTAAAGATCATCTCGCAGCCATCCACCACCCGGTTCATGGAATCAGGGGAACATGCTGCTTCACTCGAGTTGTGCTTGTCAACTTGCCATTTCCTTTTAACAGATTCAGATGTTCTCTTCTCGGACTTGACATCACAGACAATCTCCAAAGGCTTGGTCTCTTCACATTCCTCTCTTTTCATCCAAGGGTCATCAAAATTGATCTCACTTGAGATTGGAACAGGTGGGGATTTGGGATCTTTGACTGGAGCAGACTTGGTTTGCAAGTCCTGCACAACCATTGGCTTAACAGCAGCACATGGGTGAGTTGTCATATTGGTCTTAAAAGGAACATAGCCACTTGAGGTTGAGGACAGCTTGTCTAGTTGGTGTTTAGCTGTGGTTTTATCATTCACTTCAGTTTTGTTAGGATCACTCTCTTTGTCTGAGTTCTTTTGGTCAGTTGACTCAACGTCTATATCTCCTTCTTCTTGAATTTCTAAAAGCCTGTCTTCAGCTATTGCCTCACCCTGTCCAAAACACTGTTGGGCAACAAAGCTATGACATGACTGGTCGCCATCACTGCCAGCACTCATTTCACTCAGCCATGAGCTGATTGAGGAACGACGGCTAGCCTGGGTGTCCCCTTCTATCTTGCTGAGAGGCAGGAATCTAGCAATGTTGACTTGTGAGATAGTGGCAGTGGTAGTGCAGGGAGCAGTGGTGTAATGTTCTAGATCTTCACTCATGCTGCTAATGATACTAACAGGCCTTGAACCTGATGCCATGGCCTGCACCGAACAGTCACTGTTAAAGCTGATAATACTTGTTGGTCTGCCATTTTCCATCACCCCACTAATTGTCAGTTTTTCCACTAGGGTGAACACCAGTTCATCTTCTCCATTGGGTTCCAAAGGATGCTCCAGTGTAACTGTGGCTGTTGCGTCCTTCGCATTTTTCTTACCGTCCAAAGGCAGCTGGGGAACATCATCACACAGTGTCTCAGCTGATCCAAGGCTATTTGTTGATGAAGATCTCTTTAGGACCTGTGGGCTCATGCCCACTGGAGAGGTTCTGGACTCGGGATTAAGCAAAGACTCTGTAGATGATTTTCTAGAGTCTTTATTGAGATTATGTGAGGAGTGAGGTGGAGTGCCAGGCATTACTCCTTTCTGGGTGTACACTTTGCAGCGTTGAGAGGGAGAGGATGGAGGTTTGTACTCTGAGGTTTTAGTAAGACTGGCAATGCCCAACCGTGGGGAGCCCATAGGACGAGGCTTACTCTCACTGCTGCTCCCACCACTGATGGATTCTCTGCTGTCATGTAAACTAGAGCTCTTGGCTCTGTGAAGAGGAGTTAGTTGCCCAATACCACTGCTTCCAGTCACACTTCTGCTGCTGGAGAGTCCTGTTGAAGACTGTGTCAAGCTTTCAATAATCGACTGAGCGATCTCTGCTTCCTCAACCACCTCACGGATCTCCTCCAGTTGCTGGTCAGAGATCCTCTTGGGAGAACTGGATTGCTGACTCCCTTTAACACCTTGACCATTGCCAGGCTCAAACTTGGCAGCTCTATTGGCAGGGACTTCCTCAAATGGGAATTTTGTAACCTCCTCTCTTCCATCAATACAGTCCAGCCTCTCCTGGAGCTCTGCAAAAGTGTTGCACTTAAGACAATCTTTCTCCTTTTTACCTGGCTCAGCACCTTCCTCCGGCAAAGGCGGAAGGGGCTGGGGATGAACAGCCTGCAAGGGTTGAACAGACTGAACAGAGGCTTGAACAAGTGGGGCTACAACCTGTTGAGATGGCTGTGATGTCAAACAAGCCTTACTAAGATCTGCTTTATTTTTATGTAGGGATGGGATGATAGGAACAAACTCTGGAGGACCTTCGTTGTCTGTTAACTCTTTGTCTGAGAGGGCTGAGCCATTTGGACCAACATAGATAACTGTGTCACATGACTGTTCGCTGCTGGAATAGTCTTCAGGGTCACTGGAGAGGTGTAGCAGGGGCATCTCTGAATCAACAACATTTCTAGAATGAATCGTTCTTAGCTGTGTTGGGCGACGCATTCTTCCTTCCTCACATGAGCTCTCACCACCAGAGGAACTGGATGTGTATTGCTACAAAAGAAAAAAAATGCAGCATTTTAAACAAATAAACATACAATGGTGAATCACTCAATGCTAAAAGAAATTCAATAAAATGATGGACAGGGTCATACCACGCTTACTTTAGCCTTCTTCTTCTTCAGCCTAAGAACACGAGAGGCGATTTGAAGGGTGGAAAGCGTCTCTGAAAAGTTGTTGGGGGACGAGGAAATGTGGGCTATCATGGTAGTGCGACAATTCATGTTTCCCAAAGACTCTCGTAGCAGCATGGTTAGCTTGCTATCTCTATAAACAAAAAACGCAAGAGCATTAGCTGGCAAAAAGACTGTTGTATAACTAAATGATTTAAAGTGAAGATGTGTGATTTGTAAAATGAGTTAACCCTTTCAGAATAAAATGTATTTGGAAAATTCCAGATGCATTCAAAAATCAAGGCTTTTGGAATAATAGCTCCTTTTCAATAACGCATACCTGCACCACTTCTAGCAATCAGTCTAATCGTGTAATGTAACCCTCTTTAATAATAAGAATGGATAGACCCTTTTGGGCATTTCATTAGCTGACCCTGATTCAAAAAAACCTTGGCTGCCAGACAGTCTCTTTTTACAGAGAGAGAGAAAGAGAGACTTGGATTGGCATTTCCTGTTCTGTCTGCCTTCCCCATGGCAACCATTAGAGGTGACATATAAAGCTGCTTTTCAAGGATGAGTCAGCTAGCATTACGACATGCACATGTAACTGACCTATACAACAATTTGAAGCCAAAACATTGTCACATGTGATTACAGAGATACTCTTTGCTAATTTGCTTATTGTCGGATGATGATGAAAATAGTTGGTGAAGTGTGTAGTCAATCTTAAATGGTTATTAGTGAGTGATCACAAACCTAAAACACAAATTACAGTATAAATGCATAATTTACTAACCATGATGTAACAAAAATAAAGTTATCTGAGATATGCCATTAAATAACATTCACCTCTTGGCAAAATATGCAAACACTTATAATGCTACACATGTAAATGGCTTCTGGTTATGACTACTAATGTCATGAAGTGGATTAATAATGTTTCCGTTAATAATTCAACAATATCTTACATTTGACATTAAATCAGAGAGGTTAAGTCATTCAATTAGAGAAATAAAAGGCAGCTAAAATATTATTTAGCTTAATTAAATCACTACCTGAAATTAGTGATTTGCGTAGATTTATATTCATTAATGATACATGCATATTAATTAAATTTATCTTGTGCAAATGTTGCATTTCTCCTAAAAGGCTATAAACCCTTATTATATCTCAGCTCTCCAGAGCTGTTGCATTTCCAGCCTTAACCCCATGATGCTTTGCAATGTAAATTCGCCATGATTAAATTAGAGAGCCATGGCATAAAAATGCAAACGTGCCTTAAGGGGGGCCAAATGGAAGCGCTGCAAATTTTTAGAAAAAAGCTTCTGGAAGATGCATGGGACCTTCTCAAAGCTGTCTGTTTAACGGAAATTAACATGCTGCTTAAAGAAATAAAACAGCAGTTGCAAAGAAATGGTCTGTGCGATGAATCCCAGTGAATGTGAAACTGCATCTGTCTCTATAGCTGTGTTGCTCGAGCTAATTCACTTAGCTATTACCCCTGAGGAGCGATAAAGGTTACATTCTCTCTGCAGATTCAACGTTGCATTAGAATCCACTAATAATTGCTCACATCAAAGGCTGGAAATGTCAGTTTGTATATATTATTCATATGAGGTGTGTTTGAGAAGAATTAACAGCATGCAGTGGAGATATGAAGGCTAAACATGTTGCATCTTTAATGAGTTTAGCGAGTGGCGAATGACTACACCCATAACAGTATAATCATTATCATGTCGTTAAGGTTACAACATATCTGTCTGAGACTGGAAAGTCTAACCCAGTGTGTTTTGACTTAAATCATATGATATGAGCAAAGTGAAAGGTAAAAGTCTTACTTGTAAGGGATGTGCTTGCTGCCGTTGACTAAAGCCAATATGACGTTCCCCAGGGCGGACAGAGAGAGGCAGAGTCCTGTAGTGCTGTCACGGGTCTTGCTCAAAACCTTAACACAGCTGCCTAGATCGATGAGGTGCAGTCGGCTCCTGCCTCCTGACACTAAACAAAACAACCGGAGAGTCAGATTTAACAACTAAACTCTAATAGGAGTTTCTAACCTTGTTTATAACATATGATATACACTACCAGTTAAACGATTTAGGGCAGTAAGGTTTTTAATGTTTTTTAAACTCTCTTCTGCTCACCAAGCTTGCATTTATTTGAATAAAATTTTGAAATATTTTTACTATTTAAAACAACTGTTTTCGGTTTTAAAATATTTTAAAATGTAATTTATTCCTGTGATTTCAAAGTTGAATTTTTAGTATCATTACTCCAGTCACATGATCCTTTAGGAATCATTCTATTATTCTGAGTTGCTGGTCAAAAAAAAAAAAATTATTATTTTTATGTTGAAAACAGCAGAGTAGAATTTTTTCAGGTTTGTTTGATGAATAGAAAGTTCAGAAGAACAGCATTTATTTGAAATCTTTTGTAACATTACTTTATCAAATGACTTTATCATCACTTTTGATTGATTTAAAGCATTCTTTGCTAAATAAAAGTAATTTCTATAATTTCTTAAGATATTTAAATAGCTACTTAAAGTATGAAACTGGAAAAGCAATAGAATGTAAAGTAACTTTAAAAGGTATAAACAGTGTCAAAAGCCTCACGATGAGCATCTAATACCATAATGAAGTGTTATTGTAACTTAATGGTAGACTAATAGAGATAAATTGAACTTCTTAGTGAAAACACTGAGGTTAATGAACCTATATTTCAAACGCTGACATTGTATCTCTATGTGTTTCTATTATATAAGTTAACTTACGCCATGGAAATATCCTGAGTGGATTTCATGACTCTGCTTACACTAGCTTCATTATACACAGTTCGGAGGTAATTCGAGTTTCTCAAATACCCTAAAAGTCCATGCTAACACATCTGGTTTTACTTTCTATTCACTCTAGGAAAAAGGCAGGACTCGCTTGTGCCAAACAGAACATTTTGTGCGATAAGAGAAATTAGCACTGTTCTCTAGAAATAGCTAGTTTTAGCATGACAGCTTTTAGATCAGATTGTACATCTCACATTAACAATGGCAGTTTTTTCTGCCTGTTATCACACCCCTCTCTAAGATTATCAGCAATAGACTATTTATAAACCACACAGGCAACATTTGGAAGTATAATGAGAAAGTTCGAAATTAACCGTGAAAGAGAACAGATACTGCTGATAAGACTAGCTCTTGTTCATGTTGAATCTCTTCTGAAACTACATCTAACCCATAATGATACTCACTTCCACCCTTGCCAGTCTTTTCCATTCGATACTGGTAGATGTGTAGGGTGAAGAGCATGTGAGAGTTACGGTGCTCCTCTTCGTCGTAGTCTGGTTTACTGCTGTAACGTGCAGCAATGGCAGCATCCAAAAAGAAAGCGGCCTTCTCAGCCGTAGGAGCGCGCAACTCGCTCTGATTCTGTAACTGTGTAAAAAGACAAAGTAGGCTAATGTGAATTTTATTGCACGGTTTTGTCTAAAAGAACATTTGTTTTGAGAAACAACACTGACTTCTGACATCTGAGTGTAAAAGAAATATAAGATTAAGTTTCTATCTAAAGTATATATCTTTTCTTTTTCTTTTTTTTATTACAGATTTACATTTTATCAAGTTCAAATTATTATTATTATTTTTTTTTATATTTCATTTTTTTCCATTTTCATTTTGCGATCAATTATTTCTAATTTAGTAAATATATAAAATAAATATAAAAATATTTAAATAAATTAAAGTGTTTCTTTTTTTTTTCATTTTTTGATTTTCATTTTGTAGACAGATAGAATTATAATTTTTTTTATTTAGTAAATATATAAAATAAATATAAAAAATGTTAAAATGTTATATTATATAAAATGTTTAAATATATATATATATATATATATATATATATACATATATCGGCTATCTGCCACCTTGTTCTTTAAGATATTGGCACCAGCTACCAAAAAACTCTATATTGGTCGACCACTATTAACAATACTACAGAAAAAAAAAGAAAGCATTAGAATGCTGTCAGTTCAGCTACGTCTTAATATCTAAAAGGAAATTCCTCTGTTTGTTATTTGGCAATAATCATGTCAGCAGAGCCTTGGGTCTCACGTCTGAATCCGGCTCTGTGTGATAAGGCTGACTTGTCATAGGAACAGGAGAAGTGATGGCATTACAATCCATTGCTGTGAGGTATCAGTCCAAGATGAGATTAGTGCACATGTCTGAGGATTACAGAGACAGGGGTTGTCTCTGCTCAACTAATCCTCTCATCATGTATTAGCATTTTACCCAACAATGGCATCTTTATTGGAAGTTGATCACCAAGCTTGTTATTTTAAACACTGGGGGTATTCCCAGAATAAAGCAAAAAAAGTGTGACAATATTGTTAAACTTTTTTTTTTTTTCAAATTAATTATGTTAGCATTTCAGAGAGAATCAGCAATGAAAAAAAAAAACATGAATTTTTGGCATCATGTCAAAACGGATCTAGAAGTCTTAGTGTTTAATGTTTAACTAGTTATTAAACAGGTGTCAAAACACTTTCCCTGTCTACCATTGGTCAGGCAAACAGAAAGTCCTGCCCTATAGAGTGTTGCTATTGTTAACTAAATCTGAATAAATAAATAAAACATTGAATAAAATAAAATTTAATTACATTTAAAATATTAGTTGAAAAACGTGGCAAATAAATAAGTACTAAAATTAATGAAAGCCATGTAAAAATGTTAATTACCAAATAAATAAATAATAAATAAAATTATTAAAACTTAAACTAAAATTAAGTGAAAACAGAAAATATAAAAATAAAAGCTAGTTCAATTTATACTACATACTGTAAGTATTTAAATAATACTAAAATAACACCAGCCTCAAACCCACAGCACTGGATGAGACAACATTGCTTTTTTGTTTTTGTTTTTTAAACAGTGCCACAGTCTGTACATTTTCTAGGTAAATCGAAAAGGCTGATTTATAGTTGCATGTTAAGATCAGATAGAAATTTAAACATTGTACAAACTACACACATTACCTTTAATGTTACTTATTTACATCATAATGAAATTGTTGAGAGATTGTTGTAGAGATTTTTCACAATATTGTAAGTTTTTCAGTCTGGTTCTCATGAAAGCACACTGCACATAATGTAACCCATTGTATGTAACTATAAAATTATAATAATTAATAATAGTAATAGTTTTATTGCACTTTTTATTTTTGCACGTTTTAAAAAAGAACATAATGAAGAAAATAATAAATATTTTTTTATAATACTATTATATTTTAAAATAAAACGAGTATTAACTAAAAATGCAATTATTTTATAGTACACTTAAAATATACAAAAGCTAATTACATTTTCTTTTTTTTTTTTAATATGAATTTTCAACATTTTCAAACTTAAAATTTTATTTTGGCGGGTTGCTGGCAAGTATATGCTTTGCTGCATTTATCAACATTTGAATGAAATGAAATGTCACAGTTTTGCGTATTTGCTCTGAAACTGACAGTGCATAACTAGAGTTATGCTTTCAGTTTGAATAAAAATCTTACACAGTATTACAGTTTGTTGATCTGAAAAGGTGATTAATAGCTGTCAAATGTGTCAGTGCGCAAATGAGCAGTTTGAACTTTACTCAGAGCATCTTTTATGTGGCACCGCTGATTATAACCCCTTACTCAACAATACACTGTGTAACTCAAGAAATTTGAACAGCTTTAATGATCAGAACGACTATTATACCTGCATCCCACAGATGGGGTCCTCGCAGAGGTAGACCCCTGGAGACTGACCGTCCTGCAGACTCCCTGTCGCCACCTCCGACAACAGATCTTTCAGGTTCTCATCTTTTCCCCAGACCTCCACAGCCGACACGCGTACAGAGAAACGCGCGCCTGTCTTTTCCTTGCACTCGTTGATCAGTTTAAAGAGCCAGGAGATGGCACACGGGATGATCCCCAAACTCTGCATGGAGTCGTCCTTGCCGATCATAGTGTAGGATTTGCCTGCGACGAAACCAAGAATCAAGTTGGCGATGGGTTGCTTTGCATTATCACATCTCTTGCGTTATGGATGACTGGCAGGCCTTTCAAAAGCATAGAGTGGAATGGTAGAGTCGAAATGTGTTAGGTGCTAAAAGCCACAGTGCCTGTTTGGCCTCAAGTGCATTACGCCAATACGTGTGGTCTGTTTCACACTTTCTAATATGATATTTAGCTTGCAGACCAGCACTCTGGCATAAACCACAGTGACAGATGTCACACACGCGCTAGACAAACATATTCCAATACAATTAAAAATCCATTAAAGCTGGAAAACTGACAAGATTAGCATAATCACCCTTAGAAAATATAGTTGGAAAATGTACCGTGCCTAATCACAAGTATGTTATGTCTGCCCTAAATGGGTTTTTATTTCCAGCAAAAGCCCTTGGTTTGACAGTCTGCTGACATTTGCCATATGTCTTGGTGTGGTTGAGTAAGCACATACGCCGTGTGGGCAGCACTGGGCATTAAACGTAGGTTCACCCGCAGGACCAGAACCGGAACAACAGCCTGTTGATTGGCAGCATCCCTGGATTCATTTCTGGACACTGCCCTCAAACACAGTCACTTGCATAAATACCCCTGCTGTTGACATGAAAGGGGCCACTAAACAAAGCCATATGTCACAGCACACATTCAGACCAGATTGAACTTCAAAAGATGGATTCCTCTAGTTTGGGTGGGAAAGGGAAAACAGAAACAGGACTCAGAGATGATATCTGCTGAAACAGGACAAATGCGCTTATTTTGCACGGTTCGCAGCAAGTCAAACTTCACAATAGTTCATAAGCCAATCTTGCAGTGGTGAAGATGCAGCAGATTATCATTATTCATGATTTAATATGACACACAGGGGGCTGATTTTTTATACTTTCAGATTTTAAGTCTAATATTTAAACACTTCTGGTGGTTTATTGATTTCACAAGGGAGCTGCAAATGGAAAAACTGGACAGACTTGTCTGAGTTTGTCAATATACCTATATGTTTTAATTTGCAATATAGTTGATATAGTGGAATTTTCATCTAATATTTCATTTTTTTATTTTAGCTACATTTCAATTAACAAGAATAAAACCAAAATGGTTAATTTATTTTCAGTAGGTTTTAGTTTTAGTCCACAGCAATAATACTTTATTACTATGGAAGCCCATTTCCGCCACTGAATAAAAATTTTAAAAAAGGTAATTGCGACTTTTTAATCTCACAATTCTTTTTTCTCGGAATTGGAAATTGCGCAATTCTCACTTTTTTCAGAATCTCACAATTCTGAGAATTAAGTCAGAATTGTGATATAAACTCATAATTGCGAGTTATAAAGGTAAAGGTATAAAGTATAAAAGTATAAAAAAAAAAAGATAATTCCGAGAAAAAGTCAGAATTGCAAGATACAAACTCGCAGTTACGAGAAAAAAAGAATTGCGAGATACAAAATTGCAATTCCGAGAAAAAGTGAGATACAAACTTACAATTCCGAGAAAAAGTCAGAATTGCCAGATACAAACTCGCAATTCCGAGAAAAAGTCAGAATTGTGAGATACAAACTTGCAATTCCGAGAAAAAGTCAGAATTGCGATATTTTCATTCACAATTGCAAGAAAAAAAAGCCAGAATTGCGAGATACAAACTTGCAATTTCAAGAAAAATTCAGAATTGCAAGATACAAATTCGCAATTGCGAGAAAAAAAGTCAGAATTACAGCTCCCAATTGTGAGTTTATATCACGCAATTTTGAGAAAAAATTCTGATTCGCAAGTTTATATTTCACAATTCTGAGAAAATTGTGAGATAAGTCGCAATAACCTTTAAAAAAAAAAAATATTCTGTGGCGGAAACAGGGTTGTCATCATGATGTCCATTACAAATGTCCATTAAAATCCATTACAAATAATAAAAACAAAAACATAATTTAAAAATGTATACATTAAGTTAAAATAATTATAATTATTATACAAATAATAACATTTAATTTAATGTGTTTAGAATGCATGTACTTTTTTATTATATTTATTTATTCTTATTTTTTTAATGCATCTTCATTTTTTATTTTATTATTTATTTTATGTCCAGACTGTAACATATCAAACATGCTCTGTTGAAAATGGTCCTTCACATCAATTAAAGTCGCTAGCCTTTTACTTCCAGGCGGAAAATAAGATGGATGCTCTGTCGCAGATGAACTGAGAGTCAGTAATTCAATCAGACTGGATGCAGAGTGGCACGATGGGAAGGCGGAGCTCATGAGATTCGATTACTACAGCATCTCTCTTAAATATTTTTACACACACAAATCCATTATAGGCTTCAACTTGTCCTTCAATTTTATGGTTTCTGACTTTTTGCAATAAAGCATAAATAAGCCTCTGGGCTGATCAAGCAGTTTCAGGACAGGAGATAAAGCTTCTTTCCACTACTAGAGTACTTTAATATTCACCATACAGCCTGTGTGGATCCTCAAGACCAGCATGACATACAGGATCTAGAAGTCAGGGTGTATTATGTATAATTAATATTTCGCTCTCTAGTTGACTTGAAGGTCAAAAACAAATCTCTGCATTCATTCCTGATAAATCTCAAAAGACCTATTCATGCACCATGGGTTGAGTACTGCTCAAGTTCACCGTGATTCTTTTGTTTCTTCTTCACTTTTTCATGCCCGATGTCCAAGGTAATTACTTCCAAAGCACTAACAGGCCAGTCTCCGGGTTATTATGGCTAGTTAATTAGCTGTGCGCGGCTGACCAGTGAAATCACCGTAGAATGCTTTTCCAATGATGTATGAGCCGGTCTTTGGTTTTCAAGTAAAGGTTAATGGAAACGAGGCATCTGAGGCATTACACGCTGTCATCTAATCACTGACCAGCAACCACAGTGCCATTTTTCCATTGTTTTCTGAGCAAACGGCTGGTTAAATTTTACACTAATCTTCCAGAAACAACAATGGACAATGATGGCAAAACAGGGTGAGATCATCTTGTAGTCTGCCATGCGTGCTATGAAACTAATTCCATCTAATTCACAGGATGTGAACGGCTGAGGATGGGGGAGGATGGTTATTTACTGAACATAAAACACATCTGAGAGATGGAGATAGAAACATTACAGTATGACATTCTGACGTTCATTACGAAGGCAAGAAAAATGTCCTACTTACAAGGTGTTAGTTTGGGGCAATTGAAGCACTTTGCTTTGTGATGGGCTGATATATTAGAGACATTAATCTTTCTGACCCCATATACATAAATATTTTGGTCACAGCGGTTTGTCTCTTACCTAGTTTGGAGTGCCCAAAGCAAAATACACAGCCGTCTGCACCATTGACCACAGATTGGATGACCTCAGCCACAGTTCCTGCACAAACCTCTGCCTGCAAAGAAAACAAAGAACAGCCAAATTCATGCACTGCAAAAATAACTGAAATCACATGACTTAAAATGCATTAAGGGCTTCAATTAGCCTTTCTGATTTGTTTTCAGTAAAACAGGGTTCATACTGATTAAATTCCATAAAATAAAAACTAAATTCCAGGACTTTCAAGGACTTTTCAAGCACTACTTTTTTGATTTTTAAGGACTTCAATCAGAGATCTCACTTTGGTTTGACTGATTCTGCATTTTAAAAAGCTCAGTTTCACCCATCACTATGTACTTTTTAAAATCGATGTCGAAATTCGAAAATGAATGGCTCTTTTAATTTGATTTGTCTTTTTCTAATGAATCGCTTGAAATGAACAATCAAAGTCACAAGTTTGAATCAATCAGACCGGTTCCAGCATAAATGACTTAACTGATTTGGTTCATCTGTTCCTCTTTTTGCATCTTCAGCCATGTTTACGCGACACTGTCAGTACTATTTGCTTAGATCAGTTTTTTTCTGACATAAACTGTAATAAGTGAAAAAGGTATGTTTTTCGAACTGCGTGGATTTTGCGTGAAAAGATATGTGCTTATTGGCAAAATTAAACACTTATTTCATAGATATATTGTCTTTCAGTAATTCAAGCACTTTTCAAGTACCTCTTCAGTAAAACTGCTTCAAGTACATTAAGCACCATGTATGAACCCTGGTAAAACAATTAGAAACAAGATAAATTTTCCTGAGAAGCAGCACTGAATAAGATATTAAAACCTGTTTTCAGAGAATGTTTTATAAAAGTGTATTTTGTTTTACTGCAATGGCAGATCTTTCCACTTTCCAAGTTGCTTTAAATATTTGCTAAGTGATGCTGTGTGCAAGAGATCTTCTGCACAGCAGCAATGACTGTCCATGTTTCCTCAACTACCCAGTCATGCTTTGTGGTTAAAGATCAGGGTTGGTAACCTTTTATGTTGAAATCCCAGGAGAGGTGACATAAAAGCAACTGCCATTTTGCCTTTAACCTTAATCAGCACTGTGAGCCACCTCAGGCTGCTCCAAAGGGACTGTCCCTGCATTAAGAACATGCTGTTGCTTTGTACAATCAAACAATTGTTTTTGCAATTCCGTTTGGTGACACTAGTGGCAGAAATTACACACTGCATGTTTAAAGGATTAGTTCACTTCCAGAATGAATTTCCTGATAATTTAACACAAGTTGAAAGTCAAAATTGCAGTTTTAATGCAGCTTCAAAGGGCTCTGCGTGATCCCAGCCGAGGAATAAGGATCTTATCTAGCAAAACAATCTGCCATTTTCTAAAAAACATAATAAAAACGTATAAACTTTTAAGCACAAATCACTTTTGCAATCTCTGCAATTCTAAATGTCTTCATGCACTATGTAATCATGTTGGAAAGTCATGCATAGTTTTTCATCTGTGTACTTTGGTTAAAAAAGAAAAAAAAAATCCATCTCTTTTTCTTCAACTTCAAAATCATCCAACATTGTTGTTTTACCTTATTTTGTAAAGAGCATGTGTTGTTAAAAAGTATATACAAACATTTTTTCTTAAAAAAAAATAAAAAAATCGATCATTTCACCAGATAAGACTCTTATTCCTTGGCTGGGATCGTGTAGAGCCCTTTAAAATTGCATTGAAACTGCAATTTGGACCTTCAACCCCTTGGGAAACATTGAAATCCACTATATGGAGAAAAATCCTGGAATGTTTCTCAAAAAATGTAATTTCTTTGCGACTGAAGAAAGAAAGACATGAGTATCTGTTTATTCTGGAAGTGAGCTAATCCTTCAACGGTTAGCTTTAAAGGTTTAGTTCACCCAAAAATGAAAATGTTGTCATCATTTACTCACCTTCTAGTTGTTCCAAACATGTATGAGTTTTTTTCTTCTGTTGAACATGAAAGAAGATATTTGGAAGAATGTTGGTAACCAAACAGTTGATGGTAGTCACTGACTTCCAAAGTATTTTTCCCCATACTATGAAAAACTGTTTGGTTACCAACATCCTTCAAAACATCTTTTATAGAAGAAAGAAACTCAAGGGTAAATAAAAGAAGACAGAATTTCCATTTTAAGGTGAAGTATCCCTTTAAAGCTAGCACCAATTCCTCACCTGAGAGGCATCATGGGAGAAGGCCGCATCAAATGCGAACATCTTTGGAGGAACCTGGTTGGAGCTGGCGCGTTTCTGAGTTTGATTCTGCTGAGAATTAACCGTCGGATCCATGATGGTCACTTGCTTCTTACGAGAATCGACCTTCAGGAACGAGCTGGACTCTGCAGCGCTGGCGGGTGATGAAGGACACACGCGTACCATCACTTTAACCTGCACACAAATACAACAACATCTGCTCAGTAATACAGCATATCAAAGTGTCATGTTGCACAGCAGCAACCTCTCTGTGAGTAACACCACAACCAATGTTTTTGTGAACAAAACATGCTGCTTGAAGGAGAACAAGCTTTTTAAGTAGGGTTTATGGCTTTGTTAAGAGTTGACAGATTGTGGAAAGTTCGCATCTCCTTTCTGAACGCTTCTCTTATAGTAGCACCTCGGCGTTTCAAGTGGTTTCGAACAAGTTTTTAAGACTATAAACCCTCCAAACTTTAACATGTTTATACCGTTACTCATGTTTTTGACAAAACTGTGTGCAGTGATACTTAGAGAGTTATAAATAACTCTTTAATATTTCACAAATATATGGAGACAGAAGGCAAGCATTAAATCTCAATAATGCTGCAAAACGCAGTTGCGAGATTAAGGAAAAGGTACGCCAAGTAACTTCAGCTAAAGTTTAGTTTTAGGAACTGATATTGAAACTCTTTCTACAACTGTTGAAATGATGTAATAAATCATCCAGTATAACCTATGCACCCTTCTATATCTGTTTCACATACACGCATATGATAGACATCAAAACTAATGCCCTGTTTATAAGCGTGTGCTCAGTAAAACCATCATCGACTGAATGTAATTACAGATTAGTGGACTAGAACACACGAGAGATTGTTGGAGCCGTGCAGAAAGACAGGGGATAAATCTTGGGTTTCCTTCCAACTCAGACTTGGATCGTGATACTAGCAGCCCATCTAAAGACTGCGGAAGTGATCTTTCACCATTCCTTTGCAGTCTAGACACAATGGTTATAAATACTTGACTCACAACACAGATATTCAGTACATCAAGGCTGCATTTATTTGCTCAAAAATGCAGTAAAAACAGTAATATTGAGAAATATTATTATAATTTGAAAGAACTGTTTTATATTATAATATATTTTAAAATGTAATTTATTTCTGTGATGCAAAGCTGAATTTTCAGCATCATTACTCCAGTCTTCAATGTCACATGATCCTTCAGAAATCATTCTAATATGCTGATTCAGTGCTCAAATAACATTTCTTTTTATTATCAATGTTAAAAACAGTTGTTCAACTTAATATTTTTGTGGAAGCCCAAAATTGCTATTTGAAATGTCTTTACTGTCACTTCTGACCAATTTAATGCATCCTTACTAAAAACTTCATTATGAAATACCTTTAAATAACTGGATTGCACATGCTAAATAAATAGCCCTGGATGAAACGTTGACCTATTGGATTCATCATCCCATTTATAAATGCCTCCCAGAAATAAATGCTCCTTGGTTCTCTATAAACTGTGACTAATACGCTTTCTCTTTGAGTCCTTGCTTGTTATGGCGATACGGCAATGTGGTCACAGAGCAGTTCGAGGGGCAGTTATAACATCTGTCATGCTGTGAAATGCAATTACTGAAATCAAAGCATTAAAGATTAAATTCCAAGTTAAGCACATATTCAAACAACTATTTTTTTCTGACCCCAGAACAGTACAGCAGTTCAACCTGTCTTCTCAATGCAAAGCCGAAATCAAAGCAGACATAATTACCATAGAGATCCAATCTTGACGCCATATGGATTAGCAACTATAATACCATCATCACTACATTGATAGACATTTTGATAAAGCAGGAAAATTGCTTCTCTAGAGTATCAGAGTCATTCAGGCATCTATTTGTTCTGAAGCACTGTGATTATTGGTTCATCTTTAGATGATTGTTTTAGCTCACAAAGATAATAAAAGCATCTCTCAAGACTTATTTTTTCAAATTTATGGATCAATAATAGATTTGAGATCATAGGTAGAGGAAATTTCCCTGTTATTGCCTCTGGACAGGAGAGGGAATCCTATAATAGTGGATTTCGATAAAGTCAATATAATAAATGACCTTTTTTTTAATAAGAATAATAGATTTAAAAAAATGTTTATACCAATTGCTTTTTCATTTCCTCAATGAAATGAAAACATTTAGCTTTGCATTTTTTTGTATTTTAGATTATTTCTAAAACTTCATAGATGAGTTTAATACTTGATTTTGCATAGCAAATTAAATTTATAATAATAATACACAAAATAAAATGTAATATTATTTTGCATTACACATTCATTTATATGTATTCATATTTTTTAAAACAATGCAGAAGAGACTTTTGTAACAGGAGAAGCTACTAAGAGGCTATGTAATATACAAAAATGTATTAAAAATCATTTGAATATTAGCTTGTCAGGTGTTAAACATAAATTTCCTAAGCAGAATTAAACAAAAAAAAAATTAAAACGTTAAATGCTGACATTTGGTAACAGAATAAATAAAAAATAAATTAATTAAACTAATTATTAGGTTTTTAATTTTTATGAGAAATGATATACTAAAATTTTACTTTAATATTCAGGACACCAAGGCTGCATTTATTTGCTCAAAAATGCAGTAAAAACTGTAATACTGTGAAATATTATTACAATTTAAAATAAGTGTTTTATATTATAATATATTTTAAAATGTAATTTATTCCTGTGATGCAAAGCTGACTTTTCAGCGTCATTACTCTGGTTACATTTTTTATTTTATTTTATTTTATTTTACTTTCTTTCTTTCTTTTTTTTTTTTGAACAGTATACATTTGAAATAAAAGGCTTTTGTAAAATTATTTCTTTACTGTCACTTTTGCATAGTAAATTATATTTATAATAATAATAAAAATAATAATACACAAAATAACATGTAAAATTATTTTGCATTACACAAAAATAAATTCATATGTATTCACATTTTTTAAAACAATGCAGAATACACTTTTGTAACAGCAGAAGCAATACATTAATATGTAATATGCAAAAATGTATTAAAAATCATTTGAATATTAGCTTGTTAGATGATAAACATAAAAAAAAAATTAAAACGCTAAATGCTGACATTTGGTAACAGAATAAATTAATGAATTAAATTAATTATTTGGTCTTTAAATTTGATGAGAAATGCATGATATATGTACTTAAATTGCAAAATTTGGTATCTTGGCACAGTTGAGATGTCTTTACATGCCACTTCTTACATGAAAAATCTAAGAAGCAGGAGGAAACTACAATGAACAAGTAAAAAATGTACATTTTTGCCTTCCCTGCATGGGAACAGACTTCCAAGAATGTCATTACAGTGTGTTAAATATTTCATCCCAGCGTTATTTAACAGCAAAGTGAACCCTGCCTACAGTTTTTGCATATTCCATCTGAATTATGCATAAGGTGCATTGTTAAGGACACATCACACACAACACTTCTGGACTAACCTGCTGAATATGTGCACGCACATCAGGACAGCTCTTTTGTAGTCTGGGAAAAGAGGAACGCCTGACCTTTGACGCCGTAATGATACTGTCATTTCATGCATTGCCGCCTGTACATCACCCTAATCCACGTGGCAGCATTTGGTACAGTAGATACAGTGCGACTTATCTATACAAGCCTATACGGTCTACTTTTGAGGTAAACCTCCTCTCTGAGCCATAGTGATAAGTCTCAACACCAATAGCCTCAAACCGGCTCAGATCTAATAACGTGTTGGCAGACGGAATTTAATGAAACCCCTTTCTACACCCACAGTCCCTGCACTACAAAGAGCCATGTCTTTTCCTGTTGCCTATAACCAATCCTCCCAGGTTTCTTTAGTCACGTCCGGCATCTCTAAGCCCATTACCACAAATAGAATTTCTTCTGTTTGGTGATTTGCAACCCATTGCCTGCATTGAGCCTCTGATTTTCAGAAGCAGGGATAAAATCACGGTAGGGGGGCTCATTAGGCAGCATATGCGGCAGGATGGTGGTGGAGGAGGAGGTGGTCTCTCTATGAGCTCTCACGGCTCTTGTGGGTGAGAGCAGTTTGGATGAAGCAGCACGGCTAATTAAAGGAGATGCTCTCTTCTGGGTTATTACAGGTCTTTAAGAACACTGGAGCGAGAGCCAAACCCACATACTCACTCAATGGTGCCCACATAGCTACTATTACTCATCATTACATTATCAAACCTCATTTTGTTCAGCACTAAATAATACATAACAGCCCCAAACTGTATCTAGAAACTCGAGTGACAGTTAAAACATAAAACACAGGCATAAGGTAACAAAATACCAGATGAGATATGCAAACAAATAATGCTTTTCTCATTTTTAACTTTAATTTTACTGATTATATTGCTATTACTTTTAATCAGATGATCCCAAGGTGATTTTAGTGCATATATAAACTTCTTTTTGCTTGACGAGCTAACACAGAACTGCAGCGTTACCTCTATTGTTTTCCCGTAGCTTAATCTTCATTATCACACTAAAACACTTAATATTTTACCTGAGTCGCCAAAATGGGTTGTTTTAAATTTGATATAATCAACGAAAGTATTGTGCACTGCAAAACAGCGGCAAAAACGTTTTTACTGAGTTGTTTCGCCTGCGTGCAAACGTAAACAAACATACAACGCGACAAGACTAGGCTGATTCATGAACAAATGACTCTATGATTCGGTTCTTTTTAGTGAGTCAAACACATTCAGCGCGACGAGTACAAGTATAATCCGATTCATGAACAAATGACTCTTATAAGAGACAGTTCTTTATAGTGAATCATAAATATATATATATATATATATATATATATATATATATATATATATATATATATATATATCTGTGGGACCACAGTTCAGTTCATGACCAAATGACTCGTATGGAGTCGGTTCTTATTAGTGACCAAAAAACATACAGCGCGATCAGTGAAGATCGATTTACAGCCAAATGATTCTTATGATCTGTTTGTTTCTAGTCAGTTTCAAGAACAACTGATCCTTATAATAAGCCGGATCTTTTAAAGGAATGAAAAATATAAACAGTGAGCTGCTGTTTTAATAAGTTATTAAAAAGATGAGTTACATGTTTGAATCAGTTTGATGAATCTACCGCTGAAATGAATAAACAAAGTTACTGAAACAACAACATGACTCGCTTTGATTCAGTTGACTTCGTTTTGAAGCGCCATCAAAAACTGCAGTGTTACTTCTGTTGTTTCCGTAGCTTAATCTTCATTATCACAGTAAAATAATTCAGATTTACTTGATTTACTTTACCTGAGTGGTCAAAATGTGTTTGTTATTAATTTGATATAAGCTAACAAAAGCACTGTGCACTTCAAAACAGCGTCAAAAACGCTTTTCTAACCGAGTTGTTTCTGCCACGTGCAAATGTAAACAAACAGGTTACAACGCCACAACTGTAGCCTGATTCATTAACAAATGACTCTAATGATTCGGTTCTTTTAAGTGAGTCAAACACTTTCAGCGCGACGAGTGTATTCCGATTCACGAACAAATGACTCTTAAGAGCCAGTTCTTTATAGAGAATCATAAATATACAGTGGGACCACAGTCATCCAGTTAATGACCAGATAGCCAGACTAGGGCCTTTTAAGTGAATCAAAAATATACAGAGTTTTTTTTAATAAGTAGTTCAAAAAGATAAGTTACAGCTAGATTTGATTCAGTTTGACGAATCCATCTCTGAAATGAATCAATATGAACGTCACTACATAAACACCTGACCTTAAAATATGCTACACTTAAAAAATAATAACTTGCAGTTCAGTAACCGATGCAATTTAACATTGTTTTTAATTTTCAGCTATGCCTATATCAAAAATAAACATGCTTTGTGTTCAAATGAACGAATGAATGAATGACTTGGTTAGTGAGATCACTTCCTGGTGAAAGCATTTGCATGCTTGTAGAGGATTTGTTCATGGATTATGATAACACAGGTTCATTGCTTATTATATTTATTTTGTAAACTATGGTTTACTCCTTGATATTTACAGGAGAGTTTAGAAAAAATGTCATGACGAAATGCCATTTAAACACTTTTCATTTCAGAGATTGACTTGATTTATATCATGGCATTTGAAGTATGGACCAGGGATGCACAGATCTTATCCAGCTACTTATATGCGCTTGTAACCATGCAGAGAAAGCAAGCTTCATATTTTATAGTGGGCTAAAAAGATCCCCTCCTGGATTACTCTGTAGAATCAATAAGCCTACAGTTGATATGTCCGTTATAATAGACAGATAAGAGCAGAGCTTTATATCAAGCTTTAATCTGTTATCTTCCAGGCGAGGGTCTGCAAAGTTTAATTAAAAAGACATTTACATGCAATATAAAGTTCTGAATCATTTGCTGGTGTCATATTTCCTTGCGGTGTAAACTGATTTTTTTTTCTTTTTTACACAGGAATATTGGGATGAATATTTCAGACTATTGAATTTGCATGTGCTCTGCTCAGTCCATGATGCCTGTAAGGTGTTTTTCTTTAACACCTCAGTTTTAGCTGTTAAAAATCGATTAGCCACTGAATATATTTTTTTTTCAATGTCAGTGCCTGCACTGTCCAGGAGATTTATGAATCTGTCAAACTTGCAGGATTCAGAAATGTTTTATAGAAGAGTGAGGATGAAATGAAAAGAGTCTCAGTGATTTAGGAAAAGATAGACTTGCTCTGATAGCTTTGATCTGTTAAATTGGATGGATACATGTACAAATTTAGCATCTAGGCGTGTTTGAAAGTCAACCATCAATTGGTTTATCATTAGCAAGATAATGGAGATGCTCTGGGTATTTAATGTAGTCACGCTGTCATAAAACCCTGATGGTGCGAATCACGATTGCTGTGTGAACTGGTGCGAAACTGCAAGGCTGGAAATGAAAGGGCAAGATCATTCACACAAACATTTTGAATTAATTCCTAATAACATTCATATCATGGAAGAAGAATGTCACATGTAAATTTGCAAAGCATAATTTTAATTCAGATACTGTTTTTATTTAATTAGTTCTATTCCCTGTAAATACAAATTATATATCTGTGTCTTTCATCTCGATCTCAAAGCCAATCACTTTCTGTGGACGCCACAAAAGCAGACGTATAGAGCAGCTACACCCATCAATATCTTATCGCACAATGTTCTTATATCCAAAGGCCACTGTTACAGCCCTGTCCCTTGAGAAAGGTGACATTTTTCAGCTCCAAATGCCAGAATTTGCATTGCCCACCATCCTGCTTATGTTCCGGCTGAGTGGAGAACAGTCGTTTTAGTTTGCCAGCACAACATGCAGCCTAAATGTGGGTGTTGTTTACAGATGAACTCAAGCTGTTCCTTTCCAAGATGACTCTGTACAGACTCACCGAAAGTTCTCAATAACAACTCGCCATGTGGTTAATTATGAGTCTCTCAAAATCAGCTTTCAAAAGTCATATTTTTGCTTGATGAACCCATTTATCAAATGCACAGCCATATGAGCCATCTCTGTTCGGTGAGTCTTTTTGGGAGGTGCCTTAACTAGATATCATGACCCTAATCGGCACAGACTGAGTCCAAACACAGATGAATATCCCCCATCCTCTGATGTCTGAGAGGAATGCCAGATATGCTGGTTTCCCTGCGATGCGCTGAAGATCAGGATCAACTTTCACCATGCGGGGCTCCTCCGCTGTCAGCGCTCGCACCAATGCATGGGTTTGACGGATTCGGTCTGTGCGAGAGCTTACTACGGTGGTTTTAAATAGAAAAACAACGAACTGACAGAGAGATCAGTGATGCGAGCCGTGTGCTGACTGAGCATGTAAATTGATAAAGGAATGCGGCTGTAAAGATGGGACAGAGAGACAGACAGAGTGACAGGGGGCTGAAGACTTTCCATTATGTTTGGTTGAGGGTACTGAAATTGCTTTTGCAGTGTATAATGATGCTGGTTTACTAGCGATTCAACTGAATGGGTTTCTGATCTGAAGTGTATGGATGAGACGAGAACATCCAGCCATCCTGGAAAAAGGCTGGAAAAAGGCTGGAAAAAACCTGGCGATGGGGCCAGGATGGCCAAGTGGTTAAGGCATTGGACTTAAGCTCCAATGGACAAATGTCCTCGTGGGTTCGAACCCCACACCTGGTAGGCCTATCTGAATTTTAAACAGAATACAGTAATTTGGCTGTACAGTATGTGATTGGGTTACAAATTAGTTTCTCGAAACTGGTTCTTATGTACCTGTAAAAGGAACAAAGGGTTACTTTGCATCATAACGTGACTAGGATGGCCAGGTGGTTAAGGCGTTGGACTTAAAATCTAGTAAATAAATGTCTGTGTGGTTTTGAACCCGACTCCTGGTAGATTAATGTGAGTTTAAAACAGAATATAGTAATTTGGCTGTATAGTATGTGGTTGTGTTGCAAATAGTTTTTCAAACTGGTTCTTAAGTTTGTGTAAAAGGGAACAATGGTGACGTGGCACCATAAGATGACCAGGATGAACAAATGTCTGTGTGGGTTCAAACCCCGCTCCAGGTAGATTTGTGTGGATTTTAAACAGAACACACTAATTTGGCTGTATGTGTTTGTGTTACAAGCAAATTAGTTTTGGGGTTACTTTGCATCACTAAGTGACCAGGATGGCCGAGTGGTGAAGGCGTTGGACTTAAGATCCAATGGACAAATGTCCCTGTGGCTTCAAACCCCACTCCTGGTAGATCACTGTGATTTTCAAACAGAATACAGTAATTTGGCTGTACAGTATGTGGTTGTATTACAAACAAATTGGTTTTTCCAAAACTGGTCCTTAAGTACCAGTAAAAGGAACAAAAGGTTACTTTGCATCATAGAGTGACCAGGATGATTAAGGTGTTGAACTTAAGATCCAATGGACAAATGTCCTTGCTGGTTTGAACCCAGGTAGATTAATTGTGTATTTGCTAAATGACTTTTGTAGGGGCTTTTTATGCATTTTTTAGAGATAAGACAGTTGAGACAGACTGGAAAGCACTGCGAGGAGAGAGAGGGGAAGCAGGGTCGGCAAAAGGATTTCAAGACAGAAATCAAACTCAGGTTGCTGCGAGCGCAGTATGTCGACACACTAACCACGAGGCTATTGGTGCAGACTCTAAATGACTTCTGCTTATTATTAACAACAGCCTTATGGACCAGCCAGGATAGATGAGACGAACACCCAATAATGTAGAATGTCAGATCAAACGTTCCTTTGCATTCATGCATTTTAAACCACTCCTCACCTGCACTCTTTTTACCTATGATATCTACATGTATTCTGCAGGCAACATTCTCTTGCATCCGCTCCATATGTTCTCACAGGCTGCCAAAGCGCAGATCTGATGCCTGCATTTCTTAGCTAGCTCTCTTTTATGATGCCTGTGTCACAAAATTATGAATGAAGTTACTTTTATTGTTTTCGGTTTACAATTTAATCATTTAATGACTTTATTTCTGCTGTGGAACAAAATGCATAAAATCCATAAAAATGCATCTCCTGTAAGCACTTGTTGAGGAAAAGACCTCTATTTTTGAACAGATATTAATACCAGGTGTAAACGTGTTTTTTTATGTAATCATATTAAATTGGCTGCTTTGCCTCCTTCTGTTGCCCATTTGATTCTGCTGTCCTTGGCCCTTTGTTTTCAGTTAATGAGCTCACCTTTGAGCTCTGAGCAAGATACAAAAGAAACTAGCTGACATCACATGTTCAATCAATCCAGCCTGAACACCCCAGTCCTGCCCACCTCATCAGAACTTACACAGCAGTGTTGACAAATGAGGCTCTGTGTTCCTTCAGGTAGCATCTGCAAATATCAAATTAAAACACTAACTGGGATGGCTGAATGACTAAGGCATTGGACTTCCAATGGATCTTTCTCTCCTAGATGTCAATTCTAGCTTAAGTCTTAAGATTAGTCCAGTAAACCTGCTTAATCTTATAGTAATGAGAAAAAGCAGACTTGTAAATGCATGTTTGAGAATATATTTCTACCCTACAAACCTACAGCACAACAAAAAGTACCACTATGGCCAAGTAGTTAAGGTGTTTGCCTTAAGATACAATGGACAAATGTCCTTGTGGGTTTGAACCCCACTTCTGGTAGCAAAGCCAAGGTGTCTATTCTGCAAAAAATATAAACAGAAATGAAAAATATCTCTATAGCAGGTAATTAATTTGGACGAAAACCTGAAATGAGAACAGATGAGCTTTCCATATACAACATATTTCACAATATCATTGACAAAACCAGATCAGAATGGGAGAGTGGTTAATACGATCCAATGGACAAATGTCCTTGTGGGTTCAAAACCCACTACTGGTAGATAATGTCAATTCTAGCATAAATTAGTCCAGTAAACCTGCTTTATCTTATAGGAATGAGAGAGAGCAGACTCTTCAATGCATATCAGTGAAGCTATTTCTAACCCACAACCCAACAAAAAACACCAGAATGGCTGGTTAAGGTGTTAGACTTAAGATCCAATGGACAAATGTTCTCATGGGTTTGAACCCCACTGCTGGTAGCAAAGCAGTGACTTATATTCTGCAAAAACTATAAATACTAATGGAAAAGAGCTCCACTACTTCTGTCCTAGAGCAGTTAGTTCATTTGACCAAAAATTTATTGACCCCAATATGTGAGCAGATGAGCTTTTTAGTCAGTCTGAATGATAAACAGCAACAAAACCAGACCAGGATGGCCGAGCGGTTAAGGCATTGGACTTAAGATCCACTGGCCAAATGTCCTTGTGGGTTCAAATCCCACTTCTGGTATCTTTGGCAAACCATAGTTGGTCCACAGGATATTCAGGTATACAATAGTGAGTTATTCACAGCATAATGTTAAAGATTAAAATGAAAAGCATGATTCTGTAACCTTGAATCTACTTAACTATCTTCCTTCAAGAGCACCTGTTACATAAAGCGAGAACTGAGTGGTTAACTTTATACTTCTTTAAAACTTTAAATGAAACACAGTGTCTAAAATTAAAATAACTCCCAAAACCATTCGTTATCATTCACTACAAACCTGCTTTCCAACACATTTCAAACTGACATATCAACATCTCTCCGCATTCTGCAACTCGAGTATCATCTAAAAATTTTTCACGTCACTTCTTTATTCATGTGCTCAGAACTTGTAATTATGATTAGTTCAACTCCACTTGGTGACCACTGCTGACAGCGTTAAGTAAATAAAAAAATACCATTTTCTATGTTAATTAGGTGTTGAAATAAATCTGTTTAGCTTGCAAAAGTGTTTATATATGTTCATATGTTGGTGAAAAACTGACTCAACAAAACCCAGACCCAGAGCTTTTTATACATTATTGAAGAGCATACCTTGCCCATTCCAGGAGTGTCTTTGACTTTGTTGACTGCCCGTAAAAGGCAGGGCGGAGCAGGGGGCGGAGACACCTGCAGGATGCCGCTGAAGTTGGTGGGAAAGAGTGGTGGATCACATGCCACAGGGGGCACAGGGCGCTGCTTCTTCTTCTTGGAAGACAGATTCAATTTCTGGGCAGCCCTGAGGATAAACAAACACAAGCAAAGTTAAAACTAGAACAGATGTGTATGTGTGTATAAACGCTGCAGTCCCTCGGCTGTTTACATTGTTTCCGAGTTTTTGTTTGTTTAGGGAAAGTGTTCTGTATTGCAAGATTAAAATACAGCTTGCAAAGTTAAAACGTAACAGTGCAGACCAAAACGAATTTTGTGAGCAATCCAGTGTCCATCTCAAAACTGGCTGATGAAGATTTGTGCATTGTTAACGGCTCTTTCAAGTCATTGCGTGTGCGTCACAGCCAATCAGCAGAAAAAAGAGACATCTGTAAGGTCTTCAGTGCCACTACAACAGCATTTCCAGAATTCCTTTACTACTGAATTCTCAGAGAGAACACACAGGGTCTGAAGTTACTCAGGAGAGAAGAACAAAGAGAAAGAAAGAAACTGATGGGATCTAACCTGCTTTTATAATGTCAATACATTAGAAATTCTAAGTTACATATCTGCCAAAGGCCAGTTGTATCTACTTGGCCTTGAACTTGAAAATGGTTGCCTGTGCCTTCACTGACCACCAGTTCTACTAAACCTTACAAATGTGGTCCAAATTATAACTTAGATCTTCATACATACACAGTGGCAACCAAAGTAACTGAGTTGATCCACCTTCACAGGATGATTGTTCTCGTGGACATCAGGTGAAATCCTTGTGTATTTAGTGGGTAAAGAGATATTGAGAATGGCTTTGACTCTGGAGCAGGAGAAGCGAGGGTCGATTGATTCTACCTGTGGTCTCCCAGCCTGTTAGAGACTGTTTCAATTGGCTCTTAGAGAAGTATTGATCAATCAGTCCGGCATTTTCATCTGACCAAGCATATCTGTGCAGAGGCTTATCACAGCCTCATTTAGACTCCCACTGGATCAGGGATCAGATGATGGAGGCTAAAATTGCAGTTTAAAAAACTGAAACACTTGAAGTGTTCAAACACAAAGAGACATAAAGAATTTGGGTTTTCAGTCTCTAATCTGTTTGTTTCAGGCCATAAATGTCTTATCTCAGAAGCCATGTTTAGGGTATGATATTTCAAGAATTATGATTGCTAGGCTCTAAAGAATTGATAAATAGATAGACAAATGTGTTTCCTTTAAGTCCAGATGGTTGCAGACTCCTCAGGCTACAAATATTTTCATAATGGGGTCCTAAATCTGGGAGGAAAACTCAATTTACGACCATAATCATGACCATATAAGTCCAAGGACACAAAAAAATGTGCCAGTCAATGCTTACCTTAAACTTGATTGGCTTTCTGTCACTATAATGATCAAATGTGAGGTATGGGAACAATGATGGGAACAATATTTTGTACAATACCAACTTGTGTTTATTTATATACTGTACTAATTGTTTCAGGTGCATTAAAAATGATTATGATTGCAATCTGCCTAGTAAAATTATATATATATATATAATTTTTTTTACATTTTCAAAGTTAGGGATTTTCTATGGAAGTCCATTTCTGCTACTGAATTAAAAAAAAAAAGTAAAAAAATTCTGACTTTTTTTCTCAGAATTACATTGCAAAAAGTCAGAATTGTGAGATATAAACTTGCAATTGTCAGTTACAAAGTCAGAATTGTGAGATACAAACACAATTCTTCTTTTCCCAGAATTGCAAGTTTATTTCTCACAATTCTGATTTTATTTCTAAGAACTGTGTCTGTTTTTATAACACGTAATTGCAAGTTATTAAGTCAGAATTGTGAGATACAAATTCGCAATTCTGAAAACATATCAGTTTTTTTTCCCTCTCAGAAAAAAAAAAATTGAGAAAAGAAGTCAGAATTTTCTCAGAATTTCTTTTCTTAGAATTTTTTTTGGTGTATCTTGCAGTTCTGACCTTGTAACGCAATTGTGAGATTATGTCATGTAATTCTGAGAAAAAAGGTCAGAATTGTGCGTTCATATTTCAGTTCTGACTTCATTTCTCAAAATTGCAAATTTATATCTCAGTCTCAATTCTGAGAAGAAAAAGTCAGAAAAGTGAGATACAAAGATCAGAATTACCTTTTCTTGATTTTTTTTTTTTTAGTGGTGGAAACGAGCTTCCATATTTTACACTTTTTCTGATGCAAATTTTAATTTTATTACTATTTTAATCTGAATCTGTATTCAGTGTGTGGATAGAAATATTGTAAAGACCTTAGTAGTACGACAGAAAGAAAGGTCAACCAGCTTTACCAAAAAGATCATGCTGGTTGGCAACTGCAGGCTACAGTAGCCCACCTACCAGATGTGCACTAACCAGCCTTGAAATTCATGCTGGTCTAAGCAGGTATTTTCAGCAGGAAAGACAATTAGGCTGCTCTTTTCTGTTTGGGTGCACATTTTAAAGGTCTTGGTTGTGCATCTGGCAGTGATTCTCTTTAATGAACTGTACAGAGCTAAAAAGGTAAAAGACATCGCACACAACATGACGGGGCAGATCTGCACTCCAAACTTCAACACAGACATCATCACAGACTTCTTCCCAAGGGATGCAGGAGATGCATGAGTCAAATCTTCTGAGATTAGCAGAAGGAAAGTGTCAGTTATTTCACTTTGCAGTTGTAGTACCTTAAGGCACAATCATTCATTTTGAAGCTCTCCACCTTTGCCAACTTGTGCAAATCTATTCAAGGTCAAAGACAGAAGCAGGAGAGAAAAATAGCTCACAATACAGACATCTACAGTAGCTCAGGTCCCCTGGCGGTAAAATCACATCATATAGAAGTACACCTTCAGCCTCTGGCTATCATAGAAAAATTTGAGCGGAGTGGTTCAGATCTGCTATTTGATAAATATTTTGCAAACTGATCAAACTTCTGTTGAGAGGAGTGGAGAGAAGTGCTTACTGTAAGGGAAAAAATCAGGCAACAATAATAAACACCCTGGCAGATAAGAGCTGGTGAAAATATAGCTGGAAGTAATAATAACACCCAGTGTTTGTGTATAAATCAGGTCTGGAGATACAGTTACCGTGCAAGCTATGAAATCATAAGGCTGAGCGCTTTAGACGCCAACGGTATGAGCAAACTTCCTTAGAAATGAGACAAATTTTCACCTGGATTCATTGTCAGGAATATGAAGTGTGTGTTTGTGTATAAAACTTGTGTGTAACCCCCTAAGGGTTGTGACAAAGTACATGGCTGTGTTTCAAGACTATGTGTGAAGTGCGAAGTGAGGTAATTATTGTGACACTCATTAACATCAGGAAAACAGTTTTCTCTCTCACACACACCGTTAACAAACACACTGACCAGAACCTTAATGAGCTGGCAAGGAAAGTCTTGTAAAGTTTGACGCAAACTGTTGTCTCCACCATGTGCTTTTAATTTGAGCCCTCTTGTCCTACATAAAAAACACAGTGTACCGTTCCTTGTTACCTGCCTGAGACAGACCTGAGGAGAATAGATGGAAATTATTCTTGTTAAAAGCCAAACTGCGTCAACGGGGAAATTGTATGAAAATTAGGAGGACACTTTGCTTGAATTGGCTTGAACCAAACTCAGGCGAGATGTGAATGTGTTATTTTGCAGAGGCGTTAATGAGATTTCCTTAAATAGCTTCTTAGAGGAACACTCTGATTTAGACAACAGACAACATCTCTATTTCTCATCATCATCTCCCGAAAAGTAGAACTTACATAATCCTTAAGCTATCCTAACCCTCATATAAGCACATAATGCAGTATATAAACACTAAATAACAGAATATATCCATTAAATTAAAGTGCAGTAACAAATATATCAACAATAATCTGTACAAAACACACTGTCATGATGCTAGAGAGGTATAGGTGGCTGCATTGGCAGTCGCTAAGGTCTTCTGTTTGTCAGTATGTTGCTGTGGAGTTGCTAGGGTGTTCTGGATGGTTGCCAGGGCATTGCCACACAGTTGCAAAGGTCTTCTGTTTGTCCACATGTTGCTATAATGTTTTTACGGTGTTCTGGGTGGTTGCCAGGGCATTATCATACAGTTAAAAGGGATTCTGTCTGTCAGCATGTTTCTATGGAGTTGCTAAGGTGTACGGGCAGTTGCTAGGGAATTACCACACGGTTGCAGAGGTCTTCTGGATGTCAGCATGTTGCTAGGGAGTTCCTAGGATGTTCTGGGTGGTTGCCTGGGCATTGCCAAAGGCCTTCTGGTTGTCAGCCTGTTGCTATGGAGTTGCTAGGGTGTTTTGGGTGGTTTCTAGGGAATTATCATACAATTGCTAAGGTCTTCTGCTTGTCTGAATGTTGCTGTGGTGTTGTTAGGGTGTTCAGGGTGGTTGCCAGGGCATTGCCATACAGCTGCAAAGGTTGTCTGTTTGACCGCATGTTTCTATGGCATTACTGGGTGTTCTAGGTGGTTACCAGGGCATTTATGTACAGTTGCTAAGGTCTTTTGCCTCTCAGCAAGTTTCTATGCTGTTACTATGGTGTTCGGGGTGGTTGCCAGGGCACTGTCATACAGCTGCAAAAGCACTTTGGTTGTCAGCATGTTGGTATGGCATTGTTAGGATTGTCAGAGCTGTGCTATACAGTTGCTAAAAACTTCTGGTTGTCTGCATGTTGCTATGGAGTTGCTAGGGGGTTCTAGGTGGTTGCTAAGGTCTTCTGGTTGTCAGTAAGTTGATATGGCATTGCTAAGGTGTTCTAGGTGGTTGTAAGGGTATTGCCATACAGTTGCTAAGACATTCTGGTTGTCAACGTGTTGCTATGGTGTTTCAAGGGTGTTCTGGTTGGTTGCAAGGTTATTGTAATACAGTTGCAATAATGTTTTGGTTGTCAACACATTGCTACGAAGTTGCTAGGGTGTTCTAGGTGGTTGCCAGGGCATTGCCATAAAGTTCCTAAGATCATCTGGTTGTCAAAATGTTGCTATGGGATTGCTAGGGTGTTCTTGGTGGTTGCCAGGGCATTTTGCAATACAAATTACAAAAATGTTTTGGTTGTCAGCATGTTGCTATGGCATTGCCAGGGTGTTTGGGTGTTTAGGGTGTTGCCATACAGTTGCAAAAATGTTTTGTTGTCATCATGTTAATGGCATTGCTAGGGTGTTCTGGTTGTTGTTGGGGCATTGCCATAAAGTTCCTAAGATCATCTGGTTGTCAATGGGAATGTTGCTATGGGATTGCTAGGGTGTTCTTGGTGGTTGCCAGGGCAATGCCATACAGTTACTAAGATATTCTAGATGTCAACATGTTGCTATGGAGTTGCTAGGGTGTTCTTGGTGGTTGCCAGAACATACCATACAGTTGCTAAGATATTCTAGATGTCAACATGTTGCTATGGGTTGCTAGGGTGTTCTTGGTGGTTGCAGGCAATGCCATACAGTTGCTAAGATATTCTAGATGTCAGCATGTTGCTATGGAGTTGCTAGGGTGTTCTGGGTGGTTGCCAGGGCATTGCCATTCAGTTGCAAAGACTGTTTGGTTGTCAGCATGTTGCTATGGCATTTCTACCCTGTTCTAGGTAATTGCTATGCTGTTGCTAGGGTGTTCTTGGTGGTTGCCAGGGAATGGCCATACAGTTGCAAAGATTGTTTGATTGTTAGCATGTCATTAGTATCACCATTAATATGTGATTGCTAAGGTAAATGTATATGAGGTAAAGACCCGTTCACATTAAGAACAATAACTGTAACTATTAAAACTTACTGTTAGTGTGTTGCTACGCAGTTGCTAGGTGGTTAGTTCTGAACTATACGCTCTATAAGCCGTGGCCTAATGGGTAGGGAGTCGGGCTTGTAACTGAAAGGTTGGGGGTTTGAGTCCCAGATCTGGCAGGGATTGAAGGTGGGGGGAGTAACCAGCACTCTCTCCACCCTCAATACCACGACTGAGGTGTGTCCCTTGACAAGGCACTGAACCCCCAACTGCTCCCACTGCTCTGGGTGTATGTTTTTGTTCACTACTCACTGTGTGTATGTGCACTTGGATGGGTTAAATGCAGTCCAAGTATGGGCTACACATCACGTCCTTTCCTTTCCATAATGAGTTTTTAATACAAGTCTACCATATAGAATCCAATAAAACTACACACCAAATTAACTCAAACAAATGCAACTATTTAAACTAAATGTTAGAGAATTTTGTTTCACCTTAGCAAACAGCACTAACAAGACATTTCAGTCCAGTGAGGCTAGAGAAAAAGATTACTCGTCTCTCACCTGTCCATCATTTAGGGGGCCCGAGGAGCCCTGAGTGTCCAGTCCTGTCTCCCTGTCCTCTCTCAAACAGGTGTCCACCAGATTGAATGTGGAGTCTGACAGCTCATCAGGAATCCATTAGTTCTCCATGTTGTGCTATTTGTGGATGCTAGATAATGTTGAGCGCCCCTCCTCTAACGTATCCGCAGCAGATCGACCGAAGCGGTTCTTCGGCAATGAGCGGATAGCTTAATCCCCACACCTGAGCAATCCTAACTGACTACGCTCCGGCTCGCCAATCTCATCTCTGCCTCTCTTGCTCTCTCTCTCCCACTTTGAGCATATCTTTCTCAGTCTCTCTCTTCCATGTCTCTTCTGATTACATTGTCCAGGAAAGGATGTCCAGGCTCAAGAAGAAGCGAGACTAGGCGAGGACATCCAAACAGGAAGCAGAGAAGACACAGGCAGGAACAACATCACATTGCCGCCTCTCAGCCCCTGTGCTCAGCTGATAATGTCTACTATTCAATCCCCGCACCAATCTCGTTCTCTCTCTCACTCGCTCTTTCTCACTCTCTCCATCTGTAACATACCTCACACTTCTCCAAGGATTTCTTTTCAGCACCACAGGCAACAGTAAAGTTGGACCCAGTGCTCTGGCACCTCTGCACTCACTCTTTCCATACTGTTCCAGAAAATCAGACAGCGGCGGCCGCAAAACGAAATGACACCAAAATACATGGCCAATGTTCTGAAAGGGGGATATATAATACAGGGAGAATTGAACCACAAAGAGATAAGACTGGGAAATTCACTTCACATTTATGCTGTACAGAAATGAGAATCAGCGTAAGAACGTGTTCAAAAAAGACATTTAATACAAACAGCAATGGAAGCTGAAGACGTGCACATTGAACTAGAAAAAGTGAACTTTATCCATCATGGAAATGTCGTGAACGTTTGTCAAAGACTGACATGGAAGAGAAGTTGTTAAATAAAGTCATTTTTGTTTTCTTTGCGCAAAAAAAGTATTTTCGTAGCTTCATAACAATAAGGTTGATCAATGAAATGCAACCCTGGATTTTTCCAACTAAAATGGGGTCTGCAGTGTTTTCGAAAGTCTCCGTTTACAAGGTTTGAAAACGCCAGAGAAGTTTAAAAAACTGTCATAACCGTAGCAAAAGTTATGCATTTTAATACGAAAACCCACTAGTTTAAACAGCCTAAACCTTTAAATGGTCTTAGAATATTAAAAACAAACATTCAAATAATGTTGTTTTTTGGGTGATAAAGTTAGTAGAATGCTGTTTTTGTAACCTTTAAATAACATTATAATCACAACAAGAAACCTGGACATTTAACGTTTTAGAAACATTTTAAAACAACGTTTTATAACCTACATTTCTAACCTGGGTTTTTAGTTCAACAACTGTCCTAATAATTGTGTTAATTAACACTACCTTTTCCATTCGAACTTGTTCAAGCACTGAATGTCTCATTCAGTCAATAAATGTTTGTCAGGGCAAGTAGAGATTTATTTTAAGTACAGATATGACAAGCAACAACCGTTGAATATAGTTATTAACATCACTACAGAACAAATAACTGACAGTAATGTACAAAATCAACTACCACAGTAAATTAAAGCTACAAGCAGTGTTGAAAGGGCCCTCACACCTGGGCTCACCACCACCCTGTGGCTTTAGGAAAACAGCAAACGGTGAGCAATATGCATTTAAAGTGGTAAATATAGAAGGAATATGTCAAAGTCACTTATATGTGCCAAACTTCCTGCTACCAGGTGGTGCCGCTATGACTACAACTGGATAATGGCATGTAGATATCTTCAGGCCTGCACTTTTATCAAAACGTGAAGTTTGGTGCAGATTGGACATTGCATGTTTAAGTTTATGTAAAACAAGTCATTTCCTGTTGCCAGCAGGTGGCGCTATGATTATAACAGAATATTGGCCTTAAGACGTGTTCAGGCCAGGACTCTTATCGAACGTGTTAAGATTGGGGCAGATTGGACATTGTATGCCTAAATTATAACAACTTCCTTATTCATGGCAAAACATCGAAGTTTGTCTGAGTGCCAGGGACACGCCCTTCAACGAAAACTCAAGATCTTTGCAATTTTACATGGCAAAGGCCTTTAGATTAGACTGACCAAATATAATGTTGATGTCATTAAATCTCTATGAGGAGTTTACTAGAGAATAAAACACGCCACTTCCTGTTGCCAGCAGGAGACGCTATGACTATAACTGAATATGGGCATGGGCAGGTGTTCAGGACAGGACTCTTATCAAACATGTGAATTCTGGTGCAGATCGGACATGGTATGCCTGAATTATAACAAGTTTCTGTTTCATGGCGAAACATCATAGTTTGTCTGGCTGTCACGGACACGCCCTTGAACGAAAACTCTAGATCTTCGCAATTTAACGTCACAAAGGGCTTTAGATTACACTGACCAAATGTGATGCAGATCTGTGTAAATCTCTAGGAGGAATTCGTTTAAATACATGCCTAAAAATGGCAAAAACGGCACAAAACTTGCAGAGAAAATTCAAAATAACAGTCTTCCTGTTGGGTTTCGGACTTTGTACAGACGGATTTTTTGTAGGTATTGGTGTGCTACATGTGTCTGCCGAATTTCGTACATGTACGTGAAACATAGCTTGAGAGGCACTTCTTTGAAATTTTATAGGTGCGCTATTGAGCCATTTTACCACACCCATTTCTAAAACCCATATCAGATGTAAATGTTCACCACTTTTGGCATGTGTGCAAAGTTTCATAAGTTTAGGCCCTCAAAAATGTGATCCATTTTGGAGAAGAAAACAAAGAATCTGAGCAATTCCAATTGGGTCCTTGCACCACCGGTGCTCGGGTCTTAAAAATAAGTCATAAGACAGCAAAACAATAATTCTGAAACAGTAAATCCACAATTTATTCATGCTGGAAGACTGTTTAGTCGAAACAAATATGGTTTGTCTAACTCAAAGCAATTGAATTTTTTTAGTATTTGTGAACTCGAAAGGTCCTAGAAGCAGGATAAAATACAATTGTTTTATTTTCTTTTTATTATTATTTTTTTTTTTTACAGTGCAAGTGGGGATGAACATGAGGAATAGACGGTCTGCAGATCTCAAGCACTAAAAAGTACCATAAAAATAGTCCATATGGCTTTTGTTCTATAGCTGAAGCCATAAGAAGCTTTATAAACAATTCATCTGTTATTTTTATTTAATTTGAGGAAAAAAAGAAAGATACTGAGAACTTGGCCTATCAATTGGTCAAATCAATTTGACCATGTCCAATTCCAATACATTTTAATTAAGGTCATCACTGGTTTCTCACCTACCTTATAATTTAAAGGGATAGTTCACCTAAAAATGAAAAAGCAGTCATCATTTACTCGCCTAATGTATTTCAAAACCTGTATGACTTCATTTGCTCTGAATAACATAATAAAAAAGACTTTCAATGTATGGAAACAGATGAAAGATTCTCTTTTTATTCCACAGAAGAATGAAAGTCACACATGCCTGGAGTAAATGATGCCAGAATTTATTTTGCCTTGAGCTATTCGTTTAAAAACAGCAGTGCTCATAGGTCTCTGTCTACAGAAAGAATAATACTACAGAAAGACACTGAAATCCAAAATGTTATAAAAGAATGAGACAGCACCAAAGATTACATTCAGGTCACGTTAAGCCATGGCATTAAGTGACTAATCCACTGGGTCAGACCTACCCAGCAGACTAATAACATCAGTATAAAACATCAGCTCTCTGTGTAGCCAGAAACTGAGCTGAACTTTCCTACTATCCTTAAAACAACCTTCATCTCCTCAAACGCACAGGACATCCTTAGACATATCTGGGTGACGCCGCTTCACTCCTGTGGCGCTGGAAAGAAGGAAAGCCTGCAGCCTGATTTACCCTGCAGTCGTATTCTGGCGGTGCTTTGTGTCAGAGGGCCTGTCGTCTAATTTCCCTGTCACTTTTCATACATTCTGCTCCGATCCACAGCTGCCGAGCCGCTACATTGAGATTCAACCTCAAACATAGAGCATGAAAGGGGCAGGCCGCAGCGCTCCCATTGCTATAGCACACACCCTAGAGCTTTAACATAACACACAACTGTTACATATCGCTTCTAATTAGTCAGCATTTTACCCATATGGTGCAGATTAAAGGGGATTCGCATGCATAATGAGAGTAAGCGGCGACGCGAGATAAGCAGGCGGCGGTTCGGCCGTGGATATACGTATCTGCTTCATATATGTCAGCTTATTTGTGCTAATGAGTCTCATTAGCTAATACAATTAGAACTGGTTCATAGAAAATGTGACTTCAGGACTTTGCATACTTGTACTATGCACCTATGTATTTTGTTAGTAATAGGAAAGTGTGTGTAGTAGTTGCCCTGTGTGGCAATATTAGGACATAATATCAAGTAATATAATTGTTTTTATATCATAAACCTCCATATGATGCACTGGTTTAGTTTATATATGTTAACAACATATGTTTTAAATATATGTTAAAAGCACAGCTTAAGGAAGTACATGAAGTAAACCATTGTATGCCAAAATATATTTAAAATGTATTTCAGGGGACAATAGGTTTCCATATATATTTTCAAATACACTGAGTAAATGCAATATGCATTTTTAGATTGGGGTCAGACTTGTTTATATTTGATAATATTTCACAATATTACTGTTTTCCTGTATTTTTGATCAATTAAATACAGCATTGGTGGGCATAAAAGACTTCAAAAACATTTTTTTTTTTTTTGTAAAATTTGTACAATAGAGTTTATGAGGAAATATAAGCACATATTAAAGTATATATTAAATATAAGTACATATATAAAATATATTTTAGCAAATATATTTTAACATAAATATTGGCAATTTATTGATCATTATTTTAGAAAAAACCAAAAACATATATATGAATATATACTGAATATATGGGAATACATGAGGAAATATAAGCACACATTAACGTACATATTAAAATATATTTTTGCAAAAATATTTAAACATATTGGCCATTATTTTTGGCCCTTTCTTGTATACTCTAATATCAAAATATACACAAATGGCCAATAATAATGGCCAATTAATTGCGTAAAGAAATAAATAAATATTAACATTTAGCATTAGCTTCTGATGACAAAACAAAACAAAAAACAATATATATGAATAGTGGCCGAAAATAATGGCTAATTTTTAGCAAATACAAATAAATAAAAAGAGGAAGATATGAGGAGATATAAAGAGATACTAAAGTATATATATATATATATATATATATATATAATATTATATATTTATTATATTTATATTAAAACACATTAGCAATTTATTGGCCATTATTTTGGGCCATTTTTGTATATTCTAATATCTAATATACAAAAATGGCCCAAAATAATGGCCAATAAACTGCAAAAATAAATAAATAAATAAAATGTATTAATTAACATTTAGCTTTAGCTTCTAAACTCCATTTCTGATAACATTTACTACTGAAAAAAGACAATCAACACAAACTTTTTATTTCCATAGCGCAAGGGGTTGTGGGCAGAATTAGCCAGTAAAACATGCACATATGCAAGAACTCAGGAAACTTATATAATTTGGACACCCGGCATATTTTTAGTGCATTACGATTTGAGATGCTCTAATTCTTATCTTTCTGGTTTAGCACTGATAATATGTCAATTACGACACGGCGCTGTAGCAAACAGAACTTGCTGTGGTTATTCATATTTAAATGAGCAGAACTCAGCAGCCAAAACTCTGGCCTTGAGATTCTAATTAAATGCCTCACTCAATTAAAAGCTTGACTGACACTATCTCTCAGCCTCTTTTGTATGCACACTTCTGACATGGTTTGGGTTTTGGGCCTGGTTTGAAAATGAATCACTCATTTATTAGCTCTCCGCACAACCCCATTGCCAAACGATGCCACGGTTCTCTGATGTCAACAGATCTGCTACTAATGAAGCTGTTTACTTTAGTTAGTATCTGGAATACCTAATGAGCCATTATGAGTTAATTGACTGGGCTGGGAAGCATTTATTTTGGGGTCTAAAGTCAGCACGCTCAGATTAAACCAAGGGTTAATCAAAGCAATAACAATCCTAGTTTTAACTATCAATTTTTTTTTTCTTATAGCTCTCTCTCTCTCAGCAGTGCTTTCAAAAAATAAACCTATTATTGTGCTGAAAAACAGTGTTATTTGTTTTTGAAGGTTTCTATTATTCATGATGACTCAATGTTTGTTTTTCATTACATATCTGTGCTGTTCATTCTTGCATGTAATTTCATGTTGTAATTCATTATATAAAAGACAAATAATCAGAAAATTGTGTGTGCAAGAGTCTATAGATATGTGAAGGACTGTCAAGAGGATGAATATGCTAAAATAGAGTATAACCAGAGGAGCTGGACCCATATAAATCCCAGCATCTCTGACCTGTGGAGCTGTATGGCACTCGGAGGCTGTTTCTGCAGATAAGGTTCTCCCAGACAGCCGAGCTCAGGAGATGAAGCAGCTTCTTCACTGGATCATCAAACAAACCATAGAGGCAAAGAGCGCTCAAGCAAAAATAGAGCGCTTTGAATCACAATTCTGCCTTAGTAAGTCAGCACTGGCAAAGCCATGGCTGTAAAAAGGCCAAAGAAACAGGCAGGTCAGTCTACTCATTGAACAGGGCGACATTATGCACTGTATATATTTTTCAATTTTTCAATTTAAGTACTCAATTTTAAAAAATCGTCAGTTGTATTTTACCCGTGATAAGTAACCGACAAAATAGCGGAAGTGGTGCATTCCACCTACCAGAATACATGAAACGCATTATGAGACCGCTTTCCAAAGCTGCATGATATATTAAACCAATTTAAAAATAATAAAAAAGCATAATTCTATAGTGAACTCAATTAAATATGGAACATATGCGTTTTAATTATTTACATGAGTGTAGGTTATGTGCATTTCAGAGCGGCTCTGTTTACAGTAAATGTTGCTCCACACGCAGGGTTGCCAGGTCTACGAAACAAATCTACTACAATTGCTAATCAAAATCGAGTTTTTCCACTGTTTTCACCATTTCTCAGGGATGAGGGGAGATCGATTTAACCCACGGACTGAAAAAACAACTCGCGACAACTGTGTAAAAGTAGCCTGGTTTCGTGGGAAAACAGCCAACTTGGCAACAACGCCCACACGAACTGTTATTATTTACATGTGTGGAGCTTCTTAAACTCCATATTGTTGTAAGTTTGAGTTTATTATAACATTAATCTGGAAACGCAACCTGCGCCATTTCATCAGATTTGTAAGGTAAATCGTTTATAAACCTACGCAAACAGAATACATCAATATTTTGAATCAATAACGGTTCATCGCGATTTCAAAATAAAAGCTCGCTCTGAGTTTACTAGTGATGGGAAGTTCGGATCATTTTACCGACTCGGACCTTTGAGTCTCGTTCAGCAAAATGAATGAATCTTTTTTCGAGTCACTTCGTTCATTTCGTTCATTTTAGAAAAATATAATTACAGTGTTACGTGTTACTTCCCTAACACATCTATTGCTTACACAAACGTTGATCACACTACAAATAAGACAAAACTATAATGCTATAAGAAACAGAAAAGATCAATTAAATGTTTACCTGGGTCTTTAGTCTATGATTAGCTCACCTCTTATGGTTTTCGGGTTCGAGTGATTCGTTCATCACGTGACAGCCCCATAAGCTTAACTAAAGCAGTCTGAGCCGGAAAGAGAACTGATTAGTTCATCTCTGGAGTCTTTGGGTTCGAGTTGTTCGTTCTTCACGTGACAGCCCCATGAGATGAACGAATGACTCTAAAAACCCGAAAACTCGAAACTAAGGTGAACTAATACCTAATAGGATGTTGCGCATGCGCGACTGAACGAATCACTCCCCGAGACGACTCGTTTGCCCCGAGTCACATTAAAGATTCATTCAAAATGAACGAATCGTTCAAGAACGACCCATCACTACAGTTAACACGTTTTGATGTCTACATATTCAAGACATTACAGTGGCCGTAGCATTTCTGTTGTAAAGAAATAGCTAAATATTAAAGATTAAGTGGACATTTTAATTACCTATTGTTTAGTCAATATTAAACAAGGATTAGATCGCACAGTAGAGTGTAAAAACTATCGTCAGGCCGTTGGCGCGCTCTGAAGTCATTTGTTATGTGTAATGTACATCAGCTCTTGTTTATAATATATTATGTATTTAAAGTAACATTTTTGTCCAATAAAACCATATAACTTACTTTTGATACTTTATTTGAACTAATTATTATTGCCTCCTTGCTATTACGAGTATTTTATTTTTAAGTAATTTTAAAGGCTATTGCTCACTTAGGTCTGTTTTTATTACTACAAAAATTGAATTATAATTATCCGATTACTTGTTGTTAATACCAATCAATTCTTGGTGGATAAAATAAAGCCCCACCCTACACTTTATCCTGTTTCACTTTGAAATATGTTACCTGGAAGTAAAATGGGTTTCTCCTGTTGAGCTAAAAAGGCTGCTTGGGAAACTGAATGGATTTTGGCCTACAAGCAAGACATAAACGGATAGCATAAGCACCACTTAGGTGAGCTGAGCCTTCTGAAGGCCAGATCCATTACTGCTGACTGCAGACTGAAGAACACAGCAGTACTGAATGTGCTGTTACTATGGTGATGCTAGTTAACAGCTGACAAAGGGACTGAATGATGGGCATATGTGTGATTCAGACGTGAAAGGACAAATGTAGGAATGCGACAACATGGTCCAAATTAACAGACTGCTTTGCTGCTTTAATTAATAGGCAATTGCCAATTAATAATATAGTTAAAAAATAATAATAATAATAAAATCTTTCTTTTTTTTTTTTTTTTTTGGAATAGCATGCATTGAAGATCCATACACAATAAGAACAGAAGTATGGATTTAAAAAAGTAAACAGGGTAAATTTGGACAATTTTAATAAATATTACATAAGACAACTGCTTTATCAGGCCACTGACTATTTGTGTTGAGAAAAATATTGTAGATCTGGAGCGCATGCAGAAGAATATCAGACTCAATTAGGACCAAAGCGTGCTGTGTATCCATTTATAGTACCAAAGATCTTCTGCTTCACAGGCTCCAGGGTGCCCTCCAAAATTAATAATGTCAGCCAAGGCAGGAAACACAGGACTGGGAGGCAAGGGCTTGCTGTAATTGGACAACATGCAAGTTCTTAATGTTCAATAATCATAAGCTTTGTTCCAAAACCTAGTGAGCTGCCTACATAAGCAGCATTTTAAGGCATCATAGACATCAAAGATTGTCTTAAGTTACCTTATTTTGGCCGAATTGAAGCAAACGTGAAGCAAAATAAATGTTTAGTAGGATTTAGTTAGAAAGTATAATATATAATATAAAAAAAACACAAAATATATATAATTTATAATTCATAATAAATTATAATTTATTCAATTATTATAATAGAATATATTTTAAAGTAAAATAATATAAAAATCCAATAATAAAAATATAAACTGATAAATTTGTACATAATTAATGTCATTATTAATGTCAATATAATTATTATAAAATTATAAGTATTGTAATAGGATTTATTATAAAATATAATAAATAATATAAAAAATAAAAATATATAAAATATAATAACATTCATAATTTAGAATTAATTATATAATTTATTTAAATTATAATATTTAAAGTATTATAATTATAATTTTAAGTATTATATATTATTATAAAGTATAAAATAAAAATGAATCAGAAATCATACAATTATACATAATTTATAATTAAACATGAAATCTAAAAATAAAATATGATTTAATGAATATATAATGCTATCTAAATTATAATTTATTCAAAATATTAGGATTTATTATAATGTATAAGATAAAAATATACAAATAAAAATATCAATAAATGCTAAAATTATACACAATTTATAATTAAATATAAAAATAAAATGTATTCATAAGTTTATAATTAGATTTATTATATGAAAAACTAACATATATATAAAAATATATAATACATTTTAAATCATGCATTTTATTATATTGTGTGTGTGTATATATATATACACACAATATAATAAAATGCATGATTTAAAATGTATTATATATTTTTTTTCAAAGCACTGTAATATGATTTATTATAAAGTATAATAATAAATGGTCAAAACTGGTCAGTTATAAAGTTTCATTTCAGTTGGGATGCTGCCTTAGAAGTCAGTCGTCTATACAGAACAGCTCACTAGCCTTTGGAACAAAGCCATAGCGTGTGAGTGGAGAGTTTTTGCCGTGAAACCCTTTATCCCAGCAAGCTCCTGCAGCTGCCACTGGCAGTGTAATGGAATTGTATGCAGACTCACCCTCTATTTACATTAAATTAGATCAGCGAACGGAAAGAGGACCTGCAGGCTCTTATCTCCAATCCATCCAGGCCTCCGCTGATCTCTAGAGGTCAGTTTCATGCCTCTGAGTGATAATGCTGATAGTAATTACCGTGATTATCATCAAAATTATTGCGGCACTCATCGATGGCTGACTTCAGGGCTGTTATATGATTAACCTCTGTGCTTAAGCATGTCATTTGGCCGTAGCTCATTAGATAGTAACTCACCACGATCACAGGGTCCGACTGGCCTGGTGAGTCAAATCATATCAATTAATCATGGGGCTGTGTTCTAATTGTCCTCCATAGTGGAATCAATGCTAGTACAAGACCAAATGTGAACAAATATTCCAGTTTGGGACCAAATGTACTGTAAAAGATTCAAAATCAGCCCGTTGGATACCCCAAATGACCATTACTCTGAATATTAGGTTGGATGTCTGTGTTGAGCTCAATGCCTGTGGTGGTTATGATGCAGGAAGAGCACATAATCATCTATGGCTCTAGCCTGCATTTATAATTTATGTCGGGGTCATTACAAGGCCTGATGTCCACTTGTCACTGCATTGTGACGCTCTTTAAGTGATCGCTCACGTCCTCTCACAGCTAAATGGATGGGATCAGGAGTTAATTGCCCTGAATTTTAAGCAGCCCCTTCTTCCTGTCAAACAAGATAAATGGGAAAGAAAACGAGAAAGAGACGTTTGAAAGAAAAAGGTGGAAATTCCGTCACCTACAGCTCAGGGTCTTCATCATAATTCTAGCTTTGAAAATGATCACTGTTATTGTCACCAACTCTTGCGCTATTAATCACTGTGTGTTTTTATTCACTTGCCTTTAAAATGCACTGTTTCATTAGAGAATGCATTACATATTACTAAAAACACATAGAAAATTGTTCAAGTTCTTTGTGATTAATTTCACAACCACTTTGGTTGTTGCTATGAGGTCACTAAGGTGTTTAGAGTGTTTAACATGTTGCTATGCAGTTGCTAGGGTATTCTGTGTGATTTTTCGGGATGATGCTATGGGGTTCCTAAAGCATTCTGAGTTCTGAGCATTCTGTGGTTACTAGGGTGTTCTGGATGGTTGCCAGGGTGTTGCTATGTGGTTTCCAAGGTGTTCAGAGTGGTTGCCAGGGCATTGCTATGTGGTTGCCAAGGTATTCTGAGTGGATGTCAGATCACTGATAGGTTGTAAGACAAGTATATTGCTGTGTGGTTGCTAGGGTGTTGCTGTGTGGTTATTAGGGTGTTCTGAATGATTGCCAGAGGGTTGCTATGTGGTTGTCAAGTGGTTCTGAGTGATTGGCAGGGTGTTGCTATGTGGTTGCCAAGGTGTCTGAGTGGATGTCAGATCACTGATAGGTTGTAAGACAAGTATATTGCTGTGTGGTTGCTAGGGTGTTGCTATGTGGTTATTAGGGTGTTCTGAATGATTGCCAGAGGGTTGCTATGTGGTTGTCAAGTGGTTCTGAGTGGTTTTAGCATGTTGCTATGCATTTGCTAGGGTGATGATTATCAGGGTGTTTCTAAGATGTTCAGAGTGGTTTTAGCATTTAGGGTTTAGCTGATTGCTAAGATGTTGATATGTAGTTCCTAAAGCATTCTGAGTGTTTTTCAGTATGTTGCTGTGTGGTTGCTAGGGTGTTCTGGATGATTGCCAGGGTGTTGCTATGTGGTTGCCTAGGTGTTCTGAGTGGATGTCAGGGCATTTCTATGTTGTTACTTAGGTATAGTTCTGTGCGGTTGCTAGGGTGTTTTGAGTGTTTTTAACATGCTGCTATACAGTTGCTGGGTTATTCTGGGTGGTTGCCAGGGTGTTGCTAAGAGGTTCTGATTGGCTTTATCATGTTATATTCTGAGTGTTTTCAGTATGTTTCTTTGTGGTTGCTATGGTGTTCTGGGTGATTGCCAGGCTAATGCTATGGGGTTGTTAAGTTGTTCTGAGTGGTGTAAGCATGTTGCTATGCAGTTGTGAGGGTGTTCTGCCTGGTTGCCAGGATGTTGCTAAGAGATTCTGGTTGGCTTTATCATGTTGCATTCTGAATGTTTTTCAGTATGTTGCTATGAAGTTACTATGGTGTTGTGGGTGATTGCCAGGGTGTTACTATGTGGTTGCTAAGTTGTTCTGAGCGGCCTTAGTATGTTGCTTTGCAGTTGCTAGGTTGTTCTGGATGGTTGTCGCCGGGGTGTTGCTAAGATGTGTTGAGTGGCTTTATCATATTGTATTCTGAGTGTTTTTCAGTATGTTGATATGCAGTTCCCAGGGTGTTGCTATGTGATTCCTAAGGTGTTCTGAGTGGTTGCTAAGTTCTTAGCATGTTGCTATGCAGTTGCGAGGATGTTTTGGGTGGTTGCCAGTGTGTTGCTAAGAGGTTCTGATTGGCTTTACCATGTTGTATTCTGTGTTTTTCAGCATGTTGCTATGTGGTTGCTAAGTTCTGATTGGTTTTAGCATGTTGTCATGCAGTTGTTAGGGTGTTCTGAGTGGTTGTTCTAAATGGTTTTGGGATGTTTCTATGCAGTTGCTAGGGTGCTCTGGGTGAATCCAAGGGTGTTGCTATGTTGTTGCTAAGGTGTTCTGTGTGGCTCAACAATCACCTCACCTCATAAAGTCATAAATAAAGGAATAAAACACAACTAAAATGCTGCTCTGGGTTAAAATAACAAGGATGGTCTAATTTAGAGAAAAGTGTCAGTGTCAAACATGAATATACATATCTATATATACACACGCACGCCAAGCACGGCTGTAGTGAAATGCCGTCAGAGACAGGCGTCCCCTGAGGTGAATATTTACGGAATAAATCAGGCTGGGCTCTTTAGAGGGACACTAATGAAAGCTCTCACTCTCCTCACACCCGTAGCCCCGGCGCTTCGGCAGCTCGATCCATCATTCCAGCGTGTGGGGGGAGAGACGGCTGCAGAGGAGGGGGTTGGTCCTGCTACAGAGGGGTCAGTGCTGATGTGAGGGGTTTCTGAGGTGACGCTGTTTGTTTTAAGGGCCACGGTGAAGTAAAATGGTAAGGAGGTGGAGTGCTGCGAGGTGCAGGTCGAGGGGGGTGGCACTTTAGCTCCCCGGAGATGGAGGCAAGGGAGAGTTAATGAAGGAATCGACACGCGCTGCACATAGTGACAGTGGCGGTGGTTCTGCATGGCTGCTCACATTATATCATCTCTGGGGTACGTTCCCCGCACCCCACCTTCATTCGTTCACACACAAACCATCTGTAGCACAGTGAAAGCATCAGAATACAGTGCATGAAATCTGTTTCTGATTAAAGCTGCTTCTTCAGGGAAAAGTGAGAATGGGAGTATTAAACATGAACAGTAACGAAAAGGTTCTGTTGTCAAGAAAAAAATGTAAACCTAAGGCTGTTCTGAAGGGAAATTTAAGCAGGCATTTTATGCAGGCAGGCAAGTGTAATAATTTATTTAGGAAATGAAAAAATAAATAAATGTCTTATATATATATATATATATATATATATATATAAAGGCAAGGAAATAAATAAATAAATAATTATCTTTTTAATCAATTTCATAAATATAAATAAAACAAAAATACAGATGTAATATGTACCTGTAAATGCAAATATTGCATTAAGGAAATATTTAAGCAGGCATTTTAGGCAGGCAGGAACAAATAAATAAATAAATAAATAAATAAATGTTTTTTATTTTGTCATCTATTTCAGAAATATATTTATTTTTTAAAAACTATACAAATATAATTGCATGTTTATTGATATATGCCAATACTGTCAAACAAACAAACAAACAAAAAAATGTTTGTCTTTGTAATCTATTTCATAAATATAATTTTTTTTATTATAAAAATATAATTGCATGTTTATTGATATATGTCAGTGCTGGAAAATAGATAGCTAAATAAATAAATAAATACATATTTGTCTTTATAAAAATATACAAATATAATTGCATTTTTATTGATTTATGTGAATACTGGAAAATAAATAAATAAATGTTTGTCTTTGTAATCTATTTCATAAATATTATTTTAAAATATAATAAAAATATAATCGCATGTTTATTTATATATGTCAATACTGGTAAGTACATAAACAAACAAACAAGCAAATAAATAAATAAATGTTTGTCTTTGTAATCTATTTCATAAACACAATTTAAAAATATTCTAAAAATATTATTGCATGTTTATTGATATATGCAATACTGAAAATAAATAAATTAATTAATAAATATATGTTTTTGTAATCTAATTCATAAATATAATTTAAAACTAATTTAATTGCATGTTTATTTATATATGCAAATATTAACATACGAAAATATTTAAAAAAGAGTTTAGGCAGCTAGGAAAATATAGGTATAGGTATGTATGTATGTGTTTTAAATAAAGAAATATATATAAATACAATGATATTCATTATATTCTAATATTTACACTTGTTTTCTTCCCTTAGAAATATGAGATTACTTACAAATATATCGTAAAATGGACTACCAATTTTTAAACTAACCAACCAGCTTACAAATAACCATCCAGCAGCAGCAGCAGAAACAGCAGCAGTGGGCTCTGGGGAGGGCGTTTAGATGGGGGTACAGCAGGCCTGTGAGGGTGGAGGAGAAGCAGATGGATTGAGAAAGAGGAGGAGAACGACCTGTACTGGAATTGAGCCATTGAGATGTCAATTTACTCTCTGCACGAGAGACCCACTCCTGTGCCAACACACCTGGGACGGCACACCTGAGTGGGCCATGGCAGATGTAGAAATAGATCGAACTGATACGGCTACATGACTTCTGAATGCTCTCAAGATCACCTTACAACACAAGAACCTCCTTAAGGAGTGTGAGAAATTGCGATACCTCAAGCAAATGTAGAAATATAGAGTTCACATCCTTGCATAATCCCACTTTAAACAACGGGATGAATGATTACTAATACAGTGACAGATAAGGATCCGTATAGGAAAGCATGGAGACTGTGATACAGAACAGACACAGCCAGGGCTCTAGATAAGAAACTACAACACTGAAAGGCTTTTTCCGCTACAAAAACATTAAAAAACACTTCCATATGGGGCGCCCGCTGTACCATTTTAGGCCAGTGTGTCCTTACTTAAAGTGCAGCAGCCAAGACCAGGGATCAGGGGTACCGCAGGAACAAACGAGAGCCACAGGAACGTGACATGGCTGAGTGAAGCCGAGGAAAGGAGAGGAGGGGTTGTTGAAAAGTCAGGCATGGTTGCACAAGGGTGACGGTTGGCCCCCTGACTCCAGTGAGCAAGGTTGATGATAGAGTCTCTCACGCAGGCAGATAGCAGCAGCAGCAAGATCAGCTATTCATCGTGTGCCAACAGCAGACAGCAACTCACAGACTGGAGCTGATGGAGCTAACACAGGGTTAGAAAATACACCTATGAAAAATGTCCTTTTCATATCCATATTCCTGTTAAAATCAAGCTTATTTTTTAATAAATTAACTGTGTGGTAAAATAAAAAAAAATAAAAAATAAAAAATTCTTACAGTTTTTTACTTTTGGTAATATAACTGCATTGTAAAATAAAATAAAATACAATAAAGAATAAAATAAAAAGCTTCTGAAAGTGTTTTTTTTTAATTGATGGTTGTATGACTGCATGGTCAAATAAAATAAAATAAAATAAAATAAAATAAGATTCTTAAAGTGTTTTACTGTTGGTAATATAACTGCATTGTAAAATAAAATCAAATAGAATAAAGAATAAAATAAAAAGCTTCTGAGCTTCTTTTGTTTTTACTGATAGTTTTATGACTGCATGGTAAAATAAAATAAAATAAAATAAAATAAAATAAAATAAAACATTTCTGAAAGTTTTTATTGTTGGTTATATAACTGCATGGTAAAATAAAAATAAAAAAAGGTAAAATAAAATGTTTCTGAAAGTTTTTTACTGTTGGTTATATGACTGCATGGTAAAATCATAAAAAATATAAAACGATAAAATAAGCTTTGAACGTTTTTTTTACTGTTGGTTATATAACAAAATAAAATAAAATAAAATAAAAATGTTTCTTTATTGTTGGTTATATAACTGCATGATTAAATAAAATTCAATAAAAATATAAAATAAAATACAAAAGTTTCTTTATTGTTTGAAGAAAACTCAAAGTATCATTTGACTATACTTTTACAGTAACTAGATTTATACATAAAATAAAATAAATCCACGTTTACAAAAAAAGTCCTATATTGACCTGTTCAGTGCCTGCTGATTATTAAAATAATTAGTAATAAAATTATTTTAATAAATTAAAATAAAACAAAACTAAATAAAGCGCACGAAAGTTTCACTATTTTAAGGAAATTCAATATATTATTTTATATAGTTTTAAATTTTTTACATGAAATAAATCCACTTTTGAAATACGTTCAGCTGAGAGACATAGTTTCTGCCAAAACACCATGGAGCTACATAATTTAAAAAATAAATAAATAAAAAAAAATAATAAAAAATTCTGTACTAGAAATGTAGAAAGATTTTAAATCATTAATTGATTATAGTTTTACAGTTACAACAAAAACTAGTTACTAGATTTTTATATTTTCTGAAGTTTAGTAGCAGTTTATTTTTATAAAGCGAATTATTCACTCAACCAATCGATTCATTCAAAATGCTGTCCATTTAAGTGACTGTTATCATGAGTGAGTCAAACGATTTGCTTAAAAACAGATTTATATGGGAAAGAAACACCACCGCAACAGTCCTTGTTGTGACTTTGCTTGGATCAATTTTTGGTAAATGTAAATTCTAAATGTTTTCATAATACACAACTGCAATATATAATATACTATTATAGAGAAAGAGAGAGAGAGAGGTTGTGGCGCACATATCAAAGGAAGAACAGAATGTGTTTCTTGGTTTCTGGAAAGAAGGCGTGTAAATTACAGATGCACAGTTGAGTTTGACAGCCCTGCCGCATCTTTAACTGAACGCATCCGGATGGTCAGGTCATGACACCTGTCCCATAAAGCACAGCACTCTCTCAAGAAGGCATGTTACGACGTCTGTAAATTTTCAGGTGCACACAGTGAGGCCAGGGGAAAAGCGCAAGGGGTGTGACACGGTCCTGTTTCAAACAAAGAGAAAAATGTGTGCCAGGTGTACACATACACGCACACACTTTGGCAGGATCGTCTTTACCTGTCAAACAACAGGCCGAGACACATATATACACAAAAGAGGGCCGTCCTTCATGTAAACCCGCACCTTCGGCTGAAATTTACAACCTTCTATTTTTTACTGCCAAAGGATGGCTGACATTGTCTGCTACATGAGGGCACGGCGGTTATAAATCACACGGCACACTCTCTCCTGCTCCTTTCACTGCTATGAAAGAAGAAACGAGCAGCAGACACACGTGGAAAAATGCAGAATCAATAGCAACACGAGCAGCGTGGGAGGAGCATTTAATATGGTATTTTATCATCTAAAAACTAACTTATATAATCTGGGAGCTAGTCAGTGCTTTTCAACTGGTTTTGCTCCAGGATTTTACTTTGAACATGAAGGGCAGACCTAAGACATTATCAAAACAGTTTGTCATAAACAGATATATTATTAACATAATATTGAATGCTATATTATTAATGTATTATTATTAATTATATGCTGTATTATTAATTATTAAGATTATTATACACTGTTTTTAATATAATATTAAATAAACTAATTAACAAAATATTATTCTCGGACAATAATTCACAGCACAAATGATAACATTTATTTATCTATTCATTCACTCATTCATTTGCCATTAAAGGCATCTCATGCAACCTGTTCATATTGAAGATGATTTTTTTGGCGTAACCTTGGTAATGTTTCAGTTATTTTAGTTTTTTTTTCTTTCATCAGTTTTAATACAATGAGTTGAATTTTATTTGCAATTTTTAGTAGTTTTTTTTTAATTTATTTAATTTATTACATTTTTATTAATTTTCATCAGTTTTAGTAAACTTTTTAGTTGTTATTTTTTGTTAATTTCAGGAGTTTTTGTTTTTATATATGGCTATTTTATTACTTTTTTATTCATTTTAATCAGTTTTAGTAAAATTAGTTGTCATTTGTTGTAATTTTCAGTAGTTTTAGTTTTTACATATGGCTATTTTATTATTTTTATTCATTTTTTTCTTTATTAATTTTTATTTCAGTTTTAGTTGTTGTCACAAGCGTGGTCTCTGTGGCTCCTCCCGTCCCGCGCCAGCGGGAACCCTCTCCTGAATACTGACTACATTTCCCACAATCCCGTGCCTGGGGCCGCTCCCTTCCGGTTCCGGGTCTCGCGGTTCACATCCGCTCTGGCGGCCATTTCAGCGTGCCTCGCCGGCGCGTTCATTGCGAAGTTTTGTTGGTCATGCCCTCAATCCTGAGCGTTATCTATCGGACTGCCTTTACTGTTGTCAACCGGACTGTTACCTCTCTTAGTGAACCTCTGCTGCCTGCCTTTTGTCGACCCTTGCTATCCCCACGGACTACTGCTCTTGATCGCTGCCGGCCCCGACCCTTTGCATGGACCCTGACTACCCCTTTGTATTTGCCTTCGTTGCCCCAGTCCGTTGTTGTTGACCCTTGCCTGTTTGATTTGTCCGATTTCAATAAATCGTTGCATATGGATCCTACGACTCAAGATTCGTCATTGACCTCGTCACAGTTGTAGTTATTTTACTAAATTAAGTTACTAAATTAAACCAAATTAAAGGAATTTTGAATTGGCATTTAGTTGGGAAAATAGTAAAAACGTTTTTTTATATTTTATTTCAGGTAACGTTTCATTTATTTCATTTTTTTATTCATGTATTTATTTATTTATTTATTTATTTATTTTCAATTTTAGATTTAGTTTTTATTACCTATAAAAACCCTGGTTTGTAAGCCTATGTATTTATTTTCCTATATATGCATAATAAAAACTATAGTTGCAGATAATTATTTGTATTCAATATTATTTAGTCCTGTTGCTTGCAACACACTAGTTGAAAAGCACAGATCTAGTACATCCACTCAGTCTGGTATCCGCCAACGTGGTTGATATGAGGCCAGTAAATCACACTGGACGCCTTTTAACCTCTCTGTGATCTGAACATTAAAGAAATATTTACAGTCTTTAAGCAATACATCTATAGTAAGATCCCTCATAGGGATTAAGAGCGCACAAGCAGTATAACAATTCAGTCTACCGATGAAGCTAAACTTCATCAGTCATAATTGTTTATCCCTCACGTAAAACCAAGTACCACATCTCAGAAGCCGAGGCGCTGCCAAATGGTTTCTACTGTAAATGTTTTCTGCCCACGGACACATTTGATAGACGCCTATGAGAGATGTAAAACAAAACAATGGACAAACGAGGAGAAACTAAAACTTTTTCCAACAGAAAATCCCCTCATGAATATTAATTATAAATGGAATGACATTAGCATTGGAGCAGGATATTAATCATGTTCCCAGGCACCTGTCAGTGAGCTAATTGGATAAAACAACCAGCCAATCAGCAGCCATCATCACCAAAACTGGTGATTTAAACAGCCTATCATGAGGTCAGAGGGATACTCTCACAGATATAACAGTAAAGGTATAATCTAAAAGTCAGCATGAAACACTATTTAAAAAACATTTTATTTCCATAATTCATTAAGATGTTATGTCTTTATGGCATTCAGCGTGCACCAATATATCATGTTTTAAGAAAGAAAACGGAGATTATTTAGTTTTTACTGTACACATACAACTTCCAGCTCTCTAGCTCACTTTTCCCTCTAACATATCAACTGGTGCGCTGTCAGAATTTGAGCTAGTTTAGTATCGAATATCACCCAAATTGCATATCAAAGAGAGACGTGTCTCCTGCTAAAGTTGAAGCTGAGGTTAGCATTACTGTCACACTATCTTCACTTCCGAAAGGGCTTTGCTGCTTCCCCTCACCTGAGGACAACGAATCAAACCGCAGAGGTTTGAGATTGTGACAGGAAGATTAGTGATACCTCAAAGCCATCTTAAAGTCTCCGTTTAGAAACACGCTGAGGGGATGTTCTCAGACAAAGCGTGTGAAAGGATTTCGGCTGGACGTTTCTTTAGTGTTGCATCACGATGCTTCACTTGGTGTCCATTCTGGTAAAGTCCTGCTTTTTCTGTACAACTATGTACTTCGCTGCATACCTATATCAGAATGTGAGGCATTGTTGAAGAAATTAACTAGCTAATCGGCTGTTTCCCAAACTGTAATAACTGTTGCGCATCCATCATTTGAATATTGTGGGGTGGAGTAATAACTTCTGCTAATTATTTGAAACTGTCACTGTCTTTACACTAAAGCATGTAGAAAATTTGTATATGTAATGAAAGATATAGATTTTACTGCATGTTAGCCTTTTGTTGCTCAAGAGAATGAACTATTTAAGTACACACCAAACTAACCACAAACTACCAGGTCGAGAGTTGTAGTTCCAAACACACAACTTTAAATTGTTGAACTATGTTTTTTAACAACACAGCTTATGATCATAATTTGCTGTTGGGAAACACTGCTGTTTATTTTAAAATGCATTTTAATTTAAAGAAGACCTTCTGGAATGAACAAACTTTGAAGTTGGCTTGAAAAAGCCTAGCCTGAAATTTTGAAGCAATTTTAAAAGTTTGAAGTTTGAACGTTTAACAAATCGATTAGATGTTGATAGAATGTTGCAGCAAGATTTAACATATTGCTAACTTGATTTAACACAATTGACATGTTGTATTTAGTGTTGTTAGCATGTTGCTAGCATGTTTTTAGCGAGATTTGCATGTTTTAGCATGTTTTTAGCAAGATTTGCATGTTTTAGCATGTTTTTAGCGTGATTAGCACATTGCTAGCATGTTTTTAGCATGATTAGACATGTTTTCGGCATGATTAGCAAGTTGTTAGCACATTGCTAACATGTTTTTGTATGTTGCTAGCATAATTTAGCATGTTGTCCTAGGATAGCCATTAAGCATAGATAAGCCATTGACAGCTTAAACACTTTATAAGTCTTACTGTGCAAAAGTTTTCACCTCCTCAATGAAAGTCTATGGGACTTTTCATAGATTTGCTCGTCTGTTTGTCAAAAATCATAAGTTGGATCAGTTAGAAAAGATATAGCAACTCGAGTCAGACCAGTCTGAAGATCTGACCCAAGTTTGGTTGGTTTAGCTTAAAAACTCTAGGAGGAGATACAGTCCAAATTTTGTCTCAGAAGAAAATGAAGAAGCTGGCTTTAGAAAGCCTAGTCTGAGAGTTTGAAGCAGTTGTAAAAGCTTGAAGTTTGAAAGTTTAGAAAGATAAATTAGACAGATGTTGATGGCATGTTGCAGCATGATTTAACATGTTGCTAACATGATTTAGCATAATTTACATGTTGTTTTTAGCATGATTAGCATGTTGTAAGCATGTTTTAGCATGTTTAGCACATTGCTAGCATGTTGCTAGCATGATTTAGCATGTTTTCCTAGGATAGCCACTAAGCTTTGCTAGTGATTGACAGCTTAAACACTTTAGAAGTCTTACTGTGCAAAAGTTTTCACCCCCTTAATGGAAGTCTAAGGGACTTTTTATAGATTTGATAATCTGTTTACCAAAAATCGTAAGTCGGATCAGTTAGAAAGGAAATAGCAACCCGAGTCAAACCAGTCTGAAGGTCTGACCCAAGTTTGGTGGATCTAGCTTGAAAACTCTAGGAGGAGATACAACCCAAATTTTGTCTCAGTAGAAAAAGAAGGTGAAGAAGAAGCTTGAGAAAGACTAGCCTGAATGCAGCTCTTGCTAATACAACTAATTTTCTGCTTCCTAGTCATGGATATACTGGCATATTATATTGTGCTACCTTCAGTTTGGTCATTAAGATTTCTTAGAAAGGTCTTAAATTGACCTTCATAAAACCTGCAGAAACCCTCAATTCCTTTAACTGAAAGGCAGGGTTTCTTCCTTTCTTTTTGGCCTGTCGTCTGGCATCTAAGCAGTGGAAATAAAGAATAAGATGGAGGAGAGGAAGATAAAATCACAGTGCCACCACAGCTGTAGCGCTCTGATACAAATAAATTCATAAAATCCAGCTGCTGCAAAAGGCCTGATTTATTAGAGGCTCTCACGAAAACGGGAGGTTTTGAGGTTTCACATGAGCCATTCGTCTCCTGCTATCTTCCAGCGCTCTCCTCCTCAACTCCAGCTCCGATAAAACCCCATGATCTATGTCCTCGCCCCCTCCCACGCCCCACAGGGCGACAGAGACCAGAGCGCAAAATCGCTTGACAGAGGAGAGGATGTCTTTCCCATACTACAGTATGACATAATGCCTCTTTCAGAAGACAATACACACAATCATAGCAGCAAATGATCCACACTAGATCGGATGTTTCTTTACAGGGAGACAGCTATGGGAAAAAGTCTCTCTGTGACTCATATGACACCATTAACGTGACAACACCTTCTAGTGCCTGTGCATCTGTGCATGTATGTTTGCATGTGTGAGAAATGTCCGGTTGACAACAGACAGCTGTGACGATGAGTGCGAGTGAGGGATCGAACTCGGGAGGACATGCAAACACTCTCGGTGTTTGACCCCAGAGTCCCTCTACACACCTCACTGACTGTGAAAAGACAGAGTTTTTATGCTGGCTGCAGATGTGCGTCAAGCTCATTAGATATTCAGAACATAGTGCAAAATGCTAAAAAAGGGCAGCTTGCTCAAGGGAAGCTGTCATTTCTTAAGACCACGCTCTCTTATAGGAAGAAGGACTCCTTAAAGTGGATAAATTCAATAAATCTGTCTCTTGTCTACTTGGATCATGTGCTTTTGAATCATATGCAGCAACTCCTGCTAGAAAACAAGCATGGTACCAAGCTAGTGGTCAGATTGCCTGGTTGGATATGGTGACTAAAAATCATTGACTGCTTGTGTGAGATTAGTATGGTGCTTTTCATTGATTTAACTACCAAAACTGCCCAATCCGTGTTATTATTTAGTGTCAAAAGCTATATATCAGATGAGTAGTATGTTCAAAAACCAGGCTCACTGTAAGGCTTTGCTAGTGATAGACAGCTTATAAGATCAACTCCTTATAAGATTGAAATGAAAGTCTGTGGGACTTTTTGTAGATTTGATTGTCTGTTTAATGAAAATCGTAAGTTGGAGCAGTTAGAAAAGATATAGCAACCCGAGTCAGACCAGTCTGAAGGTCTGACCCAAGTTTGGTGGTTCTAGCTTGAAAACTTTAGGAGGAAATACAGTCCAAATTTTGTCTCAGTAGAAGAAGCCTAAATAAAATTTCAGTAACTTAATAAGTCCATTAAAAACAGTTCTGAAAAAAAACAGGCTCTTTGGAAAAATGTGCCTGTGGCAACATTTTCACAAAATTATATTACATTTTATATATTTCTTTCAAACTCTTTCAAAGTGAAATGTCCAGTTAGTGGTGCTAAAAATGGGTTCAGTTTTACCTTGTATACCAGGTGTGCTATCGAGCAAGTTTACCATGGCAAAAAAGCCACATATATGGAGCTGCTTATGTGATGCAAATGTGAAAAATCTATTACAAATCATGCACTATGCTAATATCATTTTGAGGTCATAACTAGGGCTGCCACAATTCCTCGATTCAATTCGAGTACTTGATTTAAAGGGGTCATCGGATGCCCATTTAATATGATTAGTATGAATAGTTTAATATGAATAGTTAATATGATTCTTTAGGGTCTTAATAAAAAGTCTATAATATACTTTGGTTAAAAATTCTCAATGGTAGTGTAAAACAACACCCTTTTACCTTGCCGAAATCAGCTCTGCAAAAATCATCTAACTTACATCCCTGCTCTAGCATCGAAACAATGGAGGTTGGACTGTTACAGCTGATCTGAGGTAAGATGCTCATGTCAATCAACTATCGTAACGCCACACCGACCGGCATCTGAGAATGGCTCAATTTGAAAAAGGGGATTTTATTTTTACAGATTAATTAAAAACCACTGCATTTTATTACTATAGGGTAGAAGTGTACATACATTGCCAACACACATTAATGTTCAAACAACATGTAAAAGTGAACTTTGCATCTGATGACCCCTTCAAAAAAAATCCTCTATTGCATTTTGCCCATGTCGAGTAACCGACAACATACTGGAAGTGATTATGATACCGCTTTTCATGGCTGAATAATATATTAAACCCATTTAAAATCATAATACAGCATAATGCTATTGTGAATTCACGAACGGCACGATTCAATTAAATATGCGTGATGCGATGCAGGTTTATATATATGCGTGTAGGTTACATGCATCTCAGAGCGGCTCCATTCACACAAACTGTAATCATTTACACGTGTGGAGCATCTCAAACTCCATCTCTGCATATTGTTGTGAGTTTGGGTTTATTATAACGTTCATCTGGGAACACAATGTGTGCCATTTCATCAGATTTGTAAGGTAAATCATTTAGAAACCTACGCAAACACAAGAGAATACATCAATATCTTTCTCAATATGCTAACTGTTCATCGCGATTTGAGTTTACACGTTTTGATGTATATATATTCAAGAAATTACAGTGGCTGTAGCATTTCTGACATGAAGAAATGGCCAAATATTAAAGATTAAGTGGAAACTTGAATTAAATGTTTTTAGTCAATATTAAACAAGAATTAGATTGCACAGTAAAGTGTAAAAACAATCGTCAGGCCTTTGGCGCCCTCTGCAGTCATTTGTTATAATGCGTTATAATGGTTTTGTTCAGTAAAACCATATGATTACTTGCTTTAGATACTTTATATAACTAATTATTATTACTTTGTTGCTATTATATATGTATTTTAAGTAATTTTAAAGGCTATTGTTCACTAAGGTCTGTTTTTATTACTACAAAAATGTAATAATAATTATCCGATTACTCTATTAATCATTAGAATAATCAACAGATTACTCGATTACCAAAATAACTAGTGACAGCCCTAGTCATAACACAGTAGAAAAATAAGTCTTTACTATTGATAATTTGCCTAAGCATTTATGTGATAAGGAATAAAAGAAATAAAGTTGTTGAGGTTGAACTGCCACTGGTGTTCATTTCAGCTGGAAACTGCAGTGAATATTTGTATATCTATAGGTAGAGGTACATTTTTCCATTGAGCTTATGTTGCCAAATATACAGTATGCATGAAACAGTATGCCAAAAATAACCATATGAAGTACTACTTCAGCTGAGATTCTCAAGTATGCACCCAATGGACGCGTTAACAGCATAGCGCCATAGGTCAGATGACAATGCTAATGTCCAGATCGTATACAACACACCTGCACACTTACAGAACATACTTGATTAACAGCCAAGGTATGTTCTTTATCAAATGCAGTACATACTCTGACAGTATTTCAAAAGCAGATGTACAAAAGGAAGTTTTCGAAGAATCATTTTATGGTTCCCTAAAGAACCTTTCCGTAAAACATTCTTAAAAGAACATTTTAAAAGTCTACAGAAACTTTTTCCACTATAAAGTTTCACCTTTTGTGAAATGGAATATGAAAGGTTCTTATGGAATCTCAGATTCCAAAAAAAGAATGTTTATTTTTAAAAGTGTAGCACAGAATTGTAACAAACCGCAACCAACATAGTTTGGTCATGTGACATCAAACCCAGAATCTTACCTGGCAAAGAAGGATGCAGCGGCGGAGGTGCCACTGGAGGGTGCTGTGGTGACCGGGGCAGGAGGTGGAGCGGCAGGGCTGCTGTATGCATTGGGCCGGTCGGCGTTGTAGCGGTTGAGCGCGGCTTCGTTTAGACCCTCCCGGTTGCCTTCTGACGCCATCTGAGAAATCTGTATGAAAGTAAACATGGGTATTAAAAACAATCTGCAAAACAGCCAACTAAATAAAAGCAAATGGCTCTGTTTACACATGCAGCGTAACTCAGGTAATGTTCTCATTTTGTCATTTTATGTCCCCCTTGGCTCTTATTTTCCTTAATATGCATGGGAAAAGAGGTGTAAACTATTTCTAGTTCTGTTGGTGTCTGAACTACAGCAGCGTCTCTGGAAAGTGTCCTGGGTCACGCAGTGGCGGTGAATAAGTTTAGCCCAGATTCTGCCAGGCCTTCAGATAAACAACTCAGCTTAGACGTGAGTCATGAGAAACAGGCCTGATAATTGCGCTGTGAAGGGCCCACGGCACGGCTGGCTTTCTTAAACAAGCATTCAGCCAGACCCACTCAGGGAGATTTGGAAATAATCCGGACACCCTCCCCTGCCCCAGCTGTAAATAGATGGTGAGGGCACTGCTGTTGCTGTGGGCCGGGGTCTGTCGTTTCGCCCCAAATAAGGACACACGAGTCCCTGAGGAGGATGAGCTCTGCTGTACAGTGAACCAGCAGCCCTCTGTGTGTTTACCCAGAATGCTTCACAAATGTACAAAAGTATCACCCAGATAAGCTTGGATGGGCAGTGAGAGAATCCAGATCTGAGGATTTGTCTGGACATACATGCAACACAAGACAATTCTGTCAATCTAATGTTTTTTTTTTTTTTTTCCACAGTGTATATTGACACCGTGGGATGGAAATGACATGTTTAGCATTATTAAATAACATGGGCTTTGTTTTTTCTAAGGCTAATTTCACAGCTAAATACATAAATATATAAAATTACATAAAATTTTCACAATTAATACCTTGGTTTTTCCTAGATTTGTCTTCACAATACAGCTGTCCTACATATTACAGCTATATTTATTATAAATTACATTATTATTATTATTATTAGATTGCACATTAATAATAATAATAATTATTATTATTATTATTATTATTATTGTATCACTTTCAATATAATGATGAATGTAAAAAGGTATTGTAACAAATTTTCAAGAATGAACATGATAAAAATGACAATGATAATCTATAAAAATAATTGTACAAAAATAAACTAAATTAAATTAAAACTGTAGGAAAAAATTAATCTCTGGAGAAAGTAGCTGAAGTTAAAGAAACACCCAGTTATGATTTCTGTTATAATCTGCTTTATGTGTAAAATAAAATAAAATAACGTTAAATAAATAAATAAATAAACAAACAAATACATACATTTTTCTGCATAGCATTTCTCATCAAATTTATAAGAATTAATAAAAAAGAAAATAAAATGTAAAAAAGAAAAATAATAATACATATTTTTTTCTGCATAGCCTTACCTATCAAATTTCCAAGAATCAGTGTGATTTTTATAAAGAAAAGATAATGATAATCTATTAAATAGTAAATAAAATATAAAATAGAATTGTTATAATATGCTTTATGTGTAAAATAAAAATGAAATAAATAAATAAAATAAAACATAAAATTAAATTAAATTAAAACAAAATAAAAAACAGACGTTTAAGAAACACCCAGTTATGATTTTATGTGTAGTTTTATTTTATGTGTAAAATAAAATAAATAAATAAATAAAAATTTCTGCATATTTCTGCATAATAACATAAAATGTAAAGAAAAACTAGAATATTTATCTGCTTTATATGTAAAATAAAAATACAAAAATAAAATAATAAATAAAATAAAATAAAATAATTTATCTGCATAGCCTTTCATAGCCAAATTAAAGACGCTTTGCCACATTGCATCTGCAAACAGGCCGACCAGTACCAACAGTGACTTTCACACCTCAGAGAACGAGAGTCTAAACTGAGCTGTTCACAGCCAAAGGCTCATGGTGTCTTCACAGCCTCGCATGTGTCATTTCAGTCTGGCTGCAGGTATGGTGGCAAAACAGCCGTCTTAAAATACTCGGTGATAGCACATGACTGACAGGTATATTTAGCAGCGTCTGCACTCGTTACAGTTCCTTAACACTGCATTGGTGTGGGCAGACATCCATGTGACCGAGCACCGGATTTACAGTAGGTGTTTGCATTTGACAACTGCAGTAGCTGTTGGAGTAAAACGTATGGCATGAAATGTCACGGGAACAACCACAAACCATTAATAACCCTGATAATGTGCAGCTAATAATGAACACAATATTGATCCGTTGCCAACAAAAAATCAGTAATACAGCAGTCATCATAAACAATAATATCCTACTGCATACTGAAGAACGGGTCAATCTAGAAGGCTTAGTACAGAGAAATATTAAAAAGCTTTTATCCCTTATTAATGAATGGATTACGCTATACACAAATCTAAATCCTGCTCATTCCGTACTTGTCAAATGATGATCTGATGACATAATAGTCATTATCTAATTTTGATCATGCAAATCTCCCTCCCCAAGCCGAGCCAGAACAATTATGGAAACTAAGCCGCAAAAATGGGTGTTTTGAAGCCATATTCACGAGCAAATTAACATATATAAGCCTATTAAGTGTTCAGAAAGAGTCAGTCATAATAGATCATTTACGAGTCTTAAAGAAACAGTTCACCCAAACATAAAAAATTGCTGAAAATGTATTCACCCTCATTATACCTTCACCAGCGCCATTGGCTTCTGTCGTTGAGGAAATTGGGTGGTCTTTACAGTTTCTTTATCAGAACAGATGCGGAGAAATTTAGCATTACATGCTCAGCAATGGATCCCTGCAGTTAATGGGTGCCGCCAGAATGAGAGCTCAAAAGTAGCTGGAAGCAAAGGTTTATGGTTAAAAATGTCTTAATGATCAATTTGTTTCTACAAACAAGCACCCATTCACTGCAGTGGCAGAAGTTAAAGATTTATTTTTAAATAAAATAATGAAATAAAATAAAATAAAATAAAATAAAATGATCAGTTTAGGAACAATTTATGTTAAACTATTTATCTATTAAATTATAAAAAATACACTAAAATACAATTTAAAAAGTAATAATACACAATAATAATAATAGACTTTAAAAGCAGCATCTCAAAGCACTGTACAAACATAATTAAAATAATAAAGTTAAAAGATACACACACACAAAAAATACAAGCAACAGAAAAAAAGAAAAAACAAAAATACAAAGACAGTATAATAAAAACAGAGTACCCACATAAATCACATAAAAGCTACCCTAAAAAAGTAAGTTTTAAAGGATGCTTTAAAAATATTAAGGGATTCTGCAAAAAAAAAAAATAAATAAAAAATTAAAATTAAAATTAAAATTAATAAAATAAAATAAAATAAAATAAAATTATCAGTTTAGAAACATTGTATGTTAAAATGTCTGTTATCTGTTAAATTATAAAAAATAAATGTATAAATAAAATAAAAATGATCAGTTTAGGAACAATTCATGTTAAAATATTTGTTATCTGTTAAATTATAAAAAATAAAATTAATAAAATAAAATAAAAATACATTTCTGCATAACCTTTCTCATCAAACTTACAAGAATTACTAAAAAATAAAATAAAGTGTAAAAACATATATATATATATATATATATATATATATATATTTTTTTTTTTCTCTCAGCAATGGATCTCTGCAGTGAATGGGCGCCGTCAGAATGATAATTCAAAGGTAGTTGGAAGCAAAGGTTTATAGTTTAAAAACGTCTTAATTATGAATTTGTTTCTACAAACATGCAGCTTTTCACTTCACATGATGTTAATTGATGGATTGGAGTGGTGTGGATTACTTGTGGATTATTGTGATGTTTTTATCAGCTGTTTGGACTCTTCTGACGGCACCCATTCACTGCAGTTGCAGAAGTTAAGGAAACACCCAATTATGATTTCTGTTATAATCTGCTTTATATAATAAAATAAAAAAATAAAAAATAAAATAAAATAAAATAAAATATTTTTCTGCATAGCCTTTCTCATCATGTTTACAAGAATGAATAAAAATAAAACAAAATAAAACAAAACAAAACAAAACAAAACAAAAAATATTTTTTTCTCACCAATGGATCTCCACAGTGAATGGGTGCCGTCAGAATGAGAGCTCAAAGGTAGCTGAAAGCAAAGGTTTAAAAATGTCTTAATGATAAATTTGTTTCTACAGACATGCTGCTTTTCACTACACATGATGTTAATTGATGGACTGGAGTCATGTGGATTACTTGCTGTCTGGACTCTCATTCTGACGGCACCCATTCACTGCAGAGGATCCATTGGTGAGCAAATAATGCTACATTTCTCCAAATCTGTTCTGATGAAGAAACAAACTCATCTACATCTTGTAAGGCCTGAAGTTGAGTACATTTCATCAAATTTTCATTTTTGGATTAACTATTTCTTTAAAGGTACAGTAGCAAAAACAACATCCAAAAAATCTCCATAAAACTAAAGAGCGCAATAACAGTGTACAAATATGGACTTTATAAAAAGACTTCAATGAATCTTCAATGAGTGTTTGTTTTCCATGAGCTAAATGGCAATTCTATCCACATGGCGGCATTGAAAGGACTCAGCCCTGCTCGCAGTCAGATCATCTGGGAACCCGCGGCTGATTTGCCATCTGTTGTGCAGGAATGAGAAGAAGGAGCATTAAATACCAGCAGTGCCAACAGCACAGATTGCACCTCTCTGCCCATCCTCCCATCATCTCTCCATCCATTCTCCTCCCTCAGTTATTTCTCCTCTGTCTGATAGTAGCCCTTTGTTTGCCCAAACGTAATGCCCTCATCCGTCTATCCATCCATCCACGTTCAACTGTTTGGCATTGACTTTGACCTTCATACTGCTTTTGCAGGTCCATATGGCTTTGTAAAGCTAAATTAAAAGTCTGAGAATTACTGATATCAACCAGATAGAGGTTATTCAAAGATCAACAGATAGCCGGCTATTTTAAGTCTTCTGTCCAAGTTCTCCAGTTACAAATAATGCACTGTAATACGTTTACGCTATCCCATCTTTTTGTTGAGTATTAATATGCTTGATAAATGATAAATAATAAAATAAAATAAAAAAAATAAAAATAAAAATAAAATAAAATGATCAGTTTAGGAAGAATGCATGTTAACATATCTGTTTAAAAAAGAAAAGAAAAGAAAAGAAAAGAAAAGAAAAAAGAATCAGTTTAGGAACAATGTATGTTAAAATATCTGTTATAATAATAAAATAAAATGAAATAAAGTAATAAATAAAATTAAAAAAAGATTAGTTTATGAACAATTCATGTTCAATTAAAAAAAACAATTCAAAATAAAAAATACAATAAAATGTAAAAATTAATAATAAATAATAAAAAATAAATAAATAAATAAATACAATAAAATTTAAAAAATGATCAGTTTAGGAACAATGTACGTTAAAGTATCTGTTATCTGTTAAATTATAAAATATAAAAAGATCAAATAAAATAAGTAATAAAATAAAATAAAACAAAACAATCAGTTTAGGAACAATGTATGTTAAAATATTTGTTATCTGTTAAATTATAAAAAATAAAATTATTTAAAAAAATGAAATATAGTAATAATAAATAAAATAAAATAAAAATGATCAGTTTAGGATCAATTTATGTTAAAATATTTGTTATCTGTTAAATTACAAAAAATAAAATAATAAAATAAAACTTAAAAAGTAATAATAAAAAATAAAATAAAATAAAATAATGATCATGTTAAAATATCTGTTATCTGTTAAATTATAAAATATAAAATGATAAAATAAAATGAAATAAAGTAATAATAAATCAAATCAAATAATAAGTTTAGGAACAATTCATGTTAAAAACATTTGTTATCTGTTAAATTATAAAAAAATAATAATAAAATATAAAAAATAATAATAAATATAATAAAATAATAAATAAATAATCAAATAAAATAAAATAAAAATTAATCTGATTGCCTCTGAAAAATAAATACTAATCTAATCTATATGCAGTCTAATTGTTGGCACAATCCATTATACAGCAGACTGTACATGTCCAGGCAAAGAAATGTCTAACGCTAATCAAGTATTATTTTGAAAAAAAGATGCAGATTATCAAGAGGATCCTGTATTTCATTAACTTCAAGTCTTAAGAAGATGAACGCAATATATAATGCCTTAGTATGTTATAAAATTGCAAACACTAAAGAGAGGAATCTCAATGTTGCAGAAAAAGATTACTCTGGTGATTTATTCAAACATATTAGAATCGCCTGAGCACAATTATAGCAACTTCACCGCAGATGACGGATTGCCAAGTACGTCCCTGTGTGTGTGTGTGTGTGAAATCAATATCCCGCGCATGTAATTTTATGGATGTCTCATTTCATGTGTTTCAACAGCAGGCTGCCTCCCCCCCATGTGACTGCACCAGCTCTGGGTTTACATGAGACCGGGGCCAAGTGCAGGTGTGATGGATGAGGAAGGTAAAGAACATTTCTGAGAATGGAAATTTCCTGATGCAGCAGAAATACCCAAGAGAGGAACAGAGGGATCTAAAAGAAGCCCTTGAGTGGAGGTTTCTTTCCATCCCGTTCCCCAGCGGCCCCCTGCACACCCACAAGAAGAGCGATCCTCATTTATCATAATTAAAGCCGGAACATACTGCACTGCCTGGATAGTCCTCTCCTGGATATGTTAACTATTCTTCACCATCTCTTGAGTGCTCTCTATATCTGTCTGTGACAGTTCGCATTCACTTCTCAATTCAGATGGGATGGAAAACAGGACTTACAGTCCTGGATAGGAAGAGCACACTAGAGATGAGCTGCAGAAAGAAATAAAACCATGGGATATGCTAAAGAGGGATGACATTTTTTACAGGTACAGTATAAAAAAGTACAGTAAATATCTTAGTACAGTAGTTAGTTTGAATTTGAAATGGCCACATTCTACAGGAAGCTAAACTGGAGTTTGAATGAAGGAAGAGGAATTATCGAATTGTAACTCAAAAAAGTTCAACACTGAAAATTTGAAATCAATCTATCGATTGATTGATTAATCAACCAACCAACCAATTGTCCATCCTTCCACCTATCCATTCATCCATCCTTCCATCCATCCATCTTTCTGTCTGCTATCCATCTGTCCTTAAATCTATCTATCTATCTATCTATCTATCTACCTGCCATTCGTCAATCCATCTTCTATTCATCTATCCATCCATCCATCCAACAATCAATCTATCTGCCATTCATCAATCCATCTTTCCATCCATCCATCCATCCATCCATCCATCCATCCATCCATTCGTCCACCTTTATATTTGTCTGTTTATTGGTCTATCCATCAGTTAGTCTATCTATCTATCTATCTATCTGCCATTCATCCATCCTTTTATTCGTCTATCCATCATCCGTCTTTCTCATCTATCCGTCTTTTTATTCATCTATTCATCCATTTACCCATCAGTCTACCCATCTGTCCATTCATCCATTCGTCCATCCATCCATCCATCTATCCATTTCTCTATTTGTCTATCCATACATTCATCTTTCTATTCATCCATCCATCCTTTCTATTCGTCTACTCATCAATCCATCTGTCCATTCGTCCATCCATCTTTCTATTTTTCTATCCATTCATCCATCCATTTTTCTATTTTGTCTATCCATCCACCCATCTTTCTGTTCATCCATCCATCCTTTTTATTCGTCTATTCGTCTATTCATCCATTTATCCATCGATCAATCTGTTTGCCCATCTATCCATCAAACCATCTTTCTATTTGTCCATCTATCCATCCATCCGTCTTTCTATCCATCCACCCATCCATTCGTCTTTTTATTTGTCTATTCCCATTCAATCAATCTATCTATTTGCATATCCATCCATCTTTCTGTTCATCCATCCATCTGTCTATTTGTCCATCTACCCATCCATCCGTTTATTCATCTATTCATCCATTTACCCATCTGCCCATTTATCCATCTTTCTATTCATCCATCCATCCATTTTTCTATTCATCTATCCATCCATCTCTTTCTATTCGTCCATCCATCCATCCATCCATCCATCCATCCATCTATCCATCTGTTTTTTATTTGTTATCCATCCATCCGTCTTTCTATTCGGTCCATCCATCCTTTCTTTTGTCTATTCATCCATCCATTCGCCCATTCATCCATCCGTCCATCCATCCATTTTTTTATGTCTATCCATCCACCCATCTTTCTATTCATCCATCCATCCTTTCTATTTGTCTACTCATCCATCCATCCGTCCATTCATCTATCCGTCCATCCATCCATTTTTCTGTTTGTCTTTCCATCCATCCTTTCTGTCTATTCATCCATCTATCCATCAAAACCATCTTTCTATTTGTCTATCTATCCATCCATCCACCTTTTAATTTGTCTATTCGTCTGTCTATTCATCAGATCTGCACCATATTTGCTACCTCAGTTTAAATCAAATTCAAATTTGGGAATTTAATTAAAATTTAAACGCCATTCTCAATTCAGTTCCGAATGGCTGTTGCAAACACATGGCAACAATTAAAGCAAGACACATATTGTTGTCAATGGTGACTCACGCAATTCTCCTGTTCTTATTTTGGAAAGATTTACACTGATTCTGACACGAAGGAATAGGCGAGTATCCAGCTAGCTTGACCTGCTGAATGTAAAATAGGCTATATTTGTATTCAGTTTGTGTACAGTCTATGAAGTAGAGAGACTCTTTGAATGAATCAATTTAATGGCTCTTGACAGAGCAAAGGAGACCCCCTACGCCTTACAGATGCTCTCTGCCCGTAGCGTAAACTCCAGTCAAGGAATTAGTTTAACGAGGGACTTTTTGTCTGGAAATAATAAACATAGATTCAACAGTTTATACAAAAACATATTCAAGACTGAAGTTGCCTCGTCATGCCTTTAAATGGGCCTGTGATGTAGACATGGACGCAAGCTGTAAGTGTCCATTGGGTGGGAGCCACATTCTTCCTCCAAAGAAAAGGGATGTGGGTTTTAGAAAAGAGCCCTCCTTGAGGAGATTTTATAAGGGATAAAGACAAAGTCCACATGGAATGTCAGAGCTCTGTGTGTGGCACACAAACTGTTTTTATAACAAGGTCCTGCATCCAGGGTAATTGTCACTATCGTAGTGACTCTCCAACGCAAGCTTAACGGCTTCCTGTGCACAAAAACCAGCCCCTTGGGCAATGAAAGAGAGCGAGAGGGGGAGAGATACAGAAAATAAAACACATCTTAGCCAAAGTAAACAGAAGTGAAAAGCACAGGAGTCACAAAAGACTCATTGAGATGGAGAGGGAGATACAGAGCTCAACTCAAGGAGGAGAAGAACAGGCAGAACAAGAGAGAGCTGAGAAACCCAAACCAGAGAGGACGTGTCTAAAGGAAGACGTGATTGGAGTGAGGTGAAGGGTGTGCCCTATCTACAGCCTAAATGACTTCCTTGTTCCACCATGCTGTTTAACAACTGGCACAATCAAGATTAGACCCACCAAAACTCTAACCATGAGACTGTAAGACACATTTAAAACCAAATTCTTAGCCAGAATGTTAGCCTTAGTTAATACAAAATTAAAATTCTGTCATTACTTGCTGTTAAAAAGTTATATTAAAATGTTGGAATATTTATACAAATATTATTGTATAAAATTGTAAAAAATACATAATTAAGAAATAAATCTATGAATATATGACATCAAACGTCCATTGTTCTCTAGCATCTTTTAGTAAAATATTGTAATGTCAAATCCACTTAGTAAATAATGGCAGGTTTTTATTATTATTATTATTTTGCTTAAAGTATTGCTTTGAATTCTTACTAGTTGTGTTCAATTACAGCAAACTTCAGCAGCTCAACAAGTCAAATTCAAGGACGTTGTCAAATGCATACAAACCTGAGACCACATTTTCTATATTATGTAACAGCTTATTGCTTTAACACATTTACATGCTTTGAAATAAACAATTCACTTTTGATTAACTCATGATGCTAACATTTCAGAGTAGTTCTTTGAGCCAAATTAAAATCACAACCTGTTCGCATTCTTTCTCAAAAACACACATACACTAATACAGCCTGTGGATCCAATATAAAAGACAGTTGTTTATTTAAACCACCATCAAATCCTCCAAAATATCCCCTCCAGGCTGACAAAAAATATAAAAGCAGACTTGGTCTATATTATTGATCTCATACACTACCAGTCAAAAGTTTTTCAGCAGTAAGATTTTTAATGTTTTTTAAAGATGTCACTTCTGCTCACCAAGCCTGCATTTATTTGATCCAAAGTACAGCAAAAACAGTAAAATTTTGAAATATTTTATCTATTTTATCTATTTAAAAAAACTGTTTTTTATTTGAATATATTTTAAAATGTAATTTACTTCTGTGATATCAAAGCTGAATTTTTAGCATCATTACTTCAGTCACATGATCCTTTAAATGTGGAAACAGCTGAGTAGAATTTTTTCAGGTTTCTTTGAAGAACAGCATTTATCTGAAATAGAAATCTTTTGTAACATTATAAATGTCTTTAAATCATCACTTTTGATCACTTTAAAGCATCCTTGCTAAACAAAAGTATTAATTTCTGTCATTTCTTACTATTCTCTTGCTATTCATCAAAGAATCCTGAAAAAAATTACTCAACGGTTTTGAATATTGATAATAATAATAACAATAATAATAAATGCTTTTTGTACAGCAAATCGGCATATTAGAATGATTTCTGAAAAATAATGTGACACTGAAGACTGAAGTAATGATGCTGAAAAATTAGCTTTGATCACAGAAATAAATTACATTTTGAAATACATTTTAAAATAGAAAACAGTTATTTTAAATAGGTCGCATTTTGAGGCTGCACACGTCATCGCGGAGGACTTATTTAAGAAAAGTAACTGTTAAACTGCAAAGTAAAAAATAAATTATAGTATTTTACACGTCACAAGGAATAACAGTCAATTTTATTATGGCTACTTTTCCTAAATAAGATATCCTTAATGACGTATACAGTCTTCAAATGCGACCTCCGGAGGATGCAGTCTCCGAAATGAGACGCGGCTATTATGTGCTATTATTTTTACTCTTGGTTTCCCTAATTCTAATTCAAGCTTCACCTTGAATCTGTGCATTCTGTGCAGAAGCAAATGTAAGAAGCAAATTCTGCAGATGTTTGCAGGTGGAAGGTCTCACTGAGAAACAGACGTAAAAAATATGCATGACTGCCTGAAGCAGAGCCGTACTATCACAACATACTCCACATTAAATATGCATGACAGATACAGTATGTCTTTCTCTAAATAAGTCCCATAATGCATTAGGTGTCTTTCAATATTAAAACATATTTACAAATGTCTACCGTATATACACTACTTAAAAAACCTAGAATTTTTCTCATTGCCAGATGAATCCCACATCTCTTATGAGATCATACACAGGTCAAACTCATGACCTGTAACTGTAACTAATTAGTTAGATCATTCTCATACAAAAGTGTCTTTGTTTCAAAACCCAAGTTCAGCGAAAGGACACATTTGCAACACATTCCTCTTAATCTACATGAGATTTTAAAGACTCGATTCTTTAAATTAAATAAAGGAACATTTACCCACTCAAACACTTAGCCAGATCAAAGCATCAATTTCCAAATCCACTGAACATTCCTTAAGAGATTCTTGTTTATGTCTACCTATAAACACCCTGTATTCACAGTGACTTTAAGACTTTACTGAATGCTCACAGGGGAAACATTTAAGTGCATATTCCTCTTGTAACCCATGATTGTGTCTAAAAAAATGTAGACGTAAACGGCCCATAGCCATGCTTATGATGCAAATTCAATTGCTGGCTCTAAAAAAAGGTTGCAAAATTATGTTGCTTTCTGAGGGGGGGAATTGCAAGCATCTTTTAATGGTTAATACACTACAAGCTCAATGCAACAGGATTCATTATGCAGATGCATCCAAATATTGTTTTTATATAAATGCTTTATAAGTATGTAAGTTATTCTGCACTAAAAGGTGTACAGAGAAGGAATTATTTAACTTAAAATACCACATTAAGAATGTGTTATTTCGATATTCACTGTTTAGGGATTCTGAGTAACCAGTTATATGATATATGCATTTTCACATTTTATATAATATTGTACATGCACTACAAAATGTTATATTTGCACAAATACACTACCAGTCAAAGGTTTTTGAACAGTAAGATTTTTAATGTTTTTAAAGAAGTTTCTTCTGCTCACCAAGCCTGCATTTATTTGATTCAAAGTACAGCAAAAACAGTAACATTTTGAAATATTTTTACTATTTAAAATAACTGCTTTCTATTTTTTTTTTAATGTAATTTATTCCTGTGGTTTCAAAGCTGAATTTTTAGCATCATTACTCCAGTCACACGATCCTTCAGAATTCATTGTAACATTCTGATTTGCTGCTAAAAAAACATTTATTATTATTATGTTGAAAACAGATTAGTAGATTTTTCAGGTTTCTTTAATGAATAGAAAGTTTAAAAGCATTTATCTGAAATAGACATTTTTGTAACATTATAAATGTCTTTATCATCACTTTTGATCATTAAAGCATCCTTGCTACATAAAAGTATTCATTTCTATAATTCCCCCCAAAATAAATAAATAAATAAATAAATTATACTGACTCTAAGCTTTTGAATGATAGAGTGTATAATGTTACAAAAGCTTTTTATTTCAGATAAATGCTGATCTTTGAATCTTTCTTTTCATCAAAGAATCCTGAAAAAAATGTATAATAATAAATGTTTGTTGAACAGCCAATCAGGATAGTAGAATGATTTCTGAAGGACCATGTGACACTGAAGACTGGAGTAATAATGCTAAAAATTCAGCTTTAAAACCACAGGAATATTTCACAAGATTACTGATTTTGCTGTATTTTGGATCAAATAAGTGTGGGTTTGGTGAGCCAAAGAGAATTCTTTAAAAAGCATGAAAAATCTTACTGTTCAAAAACTTTTGACTGGTAGTGTATATTAATCATATGCAAAACCCATACACAAATTTTGTCAAGTGAAGTGAACTCCACAGATATACCCCATAATGAGTAGGGATTAGTGAAAACTACATAGGGACCCTGTAAATTGGAATGCATCTTAAGAAATGTTGATCAACCTGACAAATCATTAAATGTTAAAGGTAACAATACTGGTTGAATTTATTTTTTAAGATCTGAATCTCCACAGAGCAGCTAAATCTGTGCTACTCAACATTCCTTTATACTTAATAGAGTCTAAACCAGCTGACACTCCCTGATAAGCCACCGTGACTCCAGAGAAGACATCTCTCTGATGAGATCTAATCAACCTGCTGTGACTTAATTCACTTAGGCTTTACTAAAAAGACTCCTGAGTGCCGCAATTCAGTTTGCTGTAAGTTCTTTTCCTATTAAGGCTGATGAGTGACAACATACGCCAAGACTAAATTACCCCTCTTAAAACAAAATCTCTCATTTGGACCTTATTCAAATGCTTGTTCAAATATGATATGTTGACTCTTGTGGGTAGAAATGCACTAAGCTTGGATCTTAGAGCGAAATAACTAGGAATTAGGTCTCAAGGGGACTGAATGTCACTCACCTGCCTGCCAGAAATGAATTGTTTGCTCTCTAGTGATATAATCTAGATACCATCCCATTACAGAGAGGGGAGAAACTAAATGAACTCGACTTCCAAGGTTTCTCCGTCTCTGCAAACACAGCAGACCAAAAGAACTAGGCTTTTATCCAAACAAATGAATAAAATTGATTCTCTCAAAGGGTTCCCTCAACCCCATGTAGTCTATATAAAATGTAATTCCTTCCACCCCATACATTACCAATCCACATTAGGCCCGGAGGGTCTCCCAAAGGAATGTATCATCAGATTACAACATTAACCACAATGTGCAAACAGCACCTCATTACATCATGCGGCACTTCTCCCCAAAGGGACGTCAACCCTCCAACCATGAATAAAAAAATTAAGGTTTTGTTCCAAAAAACTAATGAGCTGTTTTGAAGTCTACCTTTAGGCAGCATCCTAACTGAGCCTCATAAGTGACTGATTTAGAACACACAACATAGCCACTTTTTGGATGCACTGGCATGTTGCTAATGCAATAGTAAGATAACAACAGACAAACAAGTAGACAGGTGGACTTACAGATACAGCGATAGACAGAACAAACAAATGATAAACAGAAAGACTGAAATACAGAACAACAGACAGAATGACAGACAAATACAATGACAGATAAACGGTGGATAGAACAAATGAATGATAGACAGGAACATAGAACCATAAATAGAATGAATAAATAATAGGTATAAAGATAGACAAACAGGCAGAATTAAAGACAGAATAAAACAACAGACAGAGACACATAGAATGATAGAATGAACCACAGACAAACAGGTATACAGGCATACAGACAGACAGACAGAACAAACAAAAGACAGAAAGATAGACAGAGAGAATTACAGACAGAATGAAGTAACTAAAGACAGAATGATACCCAAAGATACATATAAGATGGTAGACAGAACAAACGAATGAAAGATAGACAGATGGACAGATGGAGGGACAGAAAGACAGACAGAGAGAGATAAAGTGACAGACAGAACAGAATGATAAGCAGAACAAACAAACAACTAACAGATAAACAAAACAAACAAATGATAAACAAAAAAGACAGAAAAAGACGTACAGATGGACAGACAGAAAGAGAGATAGGTAGATAGATAGATAGACAAAACAAACGACTGACAGACAAAAGATAGAATGATGGACAAAATTACAGTAGACAGAAAGACAGATGGACAAACAACGTTGACAGACAGACAAACAAATGAAAGAGAAAGATAGACAGAGAATTACAGACAGAAGGAAAGAACAAAAGACAGAATGATAGACAAAACAAACGACTGACAAACAAAAGATAGACAGAATGATGGACGAAATTACAATAGACAGAAAGCCAGATGGACAAACAAGGTTGACAGACAGACAAACAAATGAAAGACTTGATACCCAAAGAGACATATATGATGGCAGATAGAACAAACGAATGAAAGATAGACGGATGGACAGATGGAGAGATGGACAGACAGACAGAGATAAAGAGACAGATTAACAGAAAGATGGATAGAACAAACAAACAACTAACAGATAGACAAAACAAACTAATGATAAACAAAGAAAGATAGAAAAAGACAGACAGATGAATGGACAGACAGACAAAATGGTAAACAAGCAAACAACAGACAGAACAAACAAAAGACAGAATGAAAGACAGAACAAATGAATGACGGACGGACAGATGGATGGAGAGACAGACAGACAAATAGAATAATAGACAGAACAAACGACTGACAGGCAAAAAGATGGACAAACAAGGTAGACAGACAGACAAAAAGACGAACAGATTGATAAAACGATGAATGATAGACAGAACGATGGCCCGACTGAGTAGTGCTTGAAGTGGAAAAAAAGAAGTGCCAGTATTCCCCCATTAAAAAAATAAATAAGTACTTTTTTATTTTTATAATTTACAACATATGTATAGTGCCACAATCAATCAATAATTAAATAAACGTTTTAATACAAATAAGCACTGACTGTTAGGCTACTATATTTGGATCCATTCAGAATCACTATACATTTGACCACCACATAATCTAAAACTCCTTCAGCCAGCATTCACTATAAAACACTCCTGCATTTAAACCAAATACACACTGAAAATAACAACTTAGCAGGATCTGGATGCAAGTCACTCTGTATTAGCACTGTTTTGAACTTACTGTTTGAATGCTTTCACTTACTGGATCCTTTGACTTTCCAGGTGTCATGAACATGCATATCAACAGCACAATTTTCTGTTTCTATTTGGCATGCTATTCATACACTGAAATTGACTTTGCTGTGCATATATGAGGCTATGCATATGTTTGACGTGCATAATAAGCAGTTTTCACGTGCATATTATATGCATCTACCCCACACCCCTAATCCTACCCATTGTGTATCATACATCAAAGTCAATTTCTTTGATTGATAGATAGATAGATAGATAGATAGACACAAAGACTGATTACAAAATTTAGATGTGCAAAGCCATTTTTTGATGTAATACTCTAAAAAATATTTTTAAAAATACATAACAGATAGATCTCTAGATAGATGCATGACGCTTGACATATGCCTACCTGATAAGGATAGAGTGTGACGCCATTGGCTCTTGACACGTGTCCAGATGTCCAGGTGCCGTCCATATACTGGTGCGCTTGAAGTGCGACAGAACTTAACACAGTTCCATTAGAGTTGCTGGGGCTGCTGGGTAGATGAAGCTGTTGTGCTCCTGTAGACTTCCCTGCGTGGCCTGGTGAGTTGTTCTTCTTCTCCACACCACTGCTGACCCCAAGACTGTTGGGTTTGGATCCGTGTTTGGGGTAGGCTGGGTGGTGGGAGCTGCCGCCGTTGCTGGCATTGGTGATTGTTGGCGTAGAACTAGATGTTGTGGCAGAAACGGTAGCAGAGGTGGAGGAGGCCGATGAATGGTAGCCTGTAGGGAGGAACGCCCAGTCTCGAGGTGGTGTGGGACCTTGGAGGATGCTGCGGGATCCCACCAGGGAGGCCAGGGATGGAGGAGAGCCAGGGGATACATCACACTGTTCAAGGCTCAGCACCATGTGGACGGCCTCCTGCTTTAGCTGACTCAGGTGGGTGGCACACACGTCACAGCGACCGTCACGCTCATTCCATGCCTTGCGTGTGCTGTTGGGCACCTGAAGTTTATCATGGAGCAGCAGGGAGAAGGAGGGATCCTATGGAGAGACAGGGAACAAAGAGGGGAAATATTATATCACGTGCACTCTCAAAGGGATAGTTCACCCAAAAAATAAAATTTCTAGCATTGATTACTGTTCCAAACCCATAAGACATTCATTCATCTTTAGAACACAAATTAATATACTTTTTATGAAATCCAAGAGCTTTTTGACCCTGCATAGGCAGCAGTGGAACTACCAAGTTCAAGGTCTTGTGGGTTTGGAATGACATTAGGAGAGAACTCTATCCCACTAAAAAGAATGTTTTGTGCAATGAAAATGTTCTATGGATGTTAAAGGTTCTTCATTGAACCATAGATGCACAACCACAGATTGATTGATTTTAAAATGTCGCTACCAACATTAAAACCACTCACATAAAAGAAAACTCAAAAACAGTTCTTTTTATTTGCTTCTCATGGACAGCAACAAGACGAAATTGAGACTTTTGAAATGAAATTCAAGACTTTTGCTTAAGCCTACAGATTCTCAGATGTTTCTCCTAAAACACTGACCATAGCTAGCTCAAATACACTTTTTTGAGACTGTGCTCAGACTCCAAAAATGTGCAGTCAAGAGTCTTTTGTTACAAACTGTAATATAAACACACCTATTTTCATCAAATGTTGCCTTCCAACAGAAATGGAAATTCTGTCATCATTTACTCATCCTCATGTGGTTCCAAAGCTTTATGACCTTCTTTCTTCTCCAAAAAATCAGAAAGCTAGATATTTCGAAGAACATTTGGAACCAAACAACATTGGACCCCATTGAGTTCCACTGTACAGACAAGGAAATGCCAACCCGATCTCATGGCAGTACATATTTTACGAGGTAATTTGTATGAATTCATACAATTTGGGGAAATATGTCAGATTAGCAAAAATCATACAAATCTGTGCAAGCGAGGTTGTACGAATTTGTACGAATTAGCCATCTCGTAAAATACGTACAAATTGGTCATCAAATAGCATTGCTTTAATGCTTTAATATATCTTCTTTGGTTTTCTACACAAGAAACAAAGTCATATAGGTTTAGAATGAAAAGTGAGTCATGATAATATTTTAATTTTTGGTTGAACTATTTGGTTGACTATTTGACATAAAGTTCTACACGAAACAATTTATATTTTTATGTTTTATAATTGTATTAATTTATATTTTACACTTCAAAAATGTCTCAGACTGTGCTCAGACTTCAAAATGTGCAGTCAGGAGTCTTTTGCTACTAATTGTAATATAAACACACATATTTTCATTAAATGTTGCCCTAGATGTTTATTCTTAATAGGATAATCCACCAGAAATGGAAATTCTTTCATCATTTACTTACTCTCACGCGATCTCATGGCAATTTGTACATATATTTTTTCGACATGGCTAACTCATACAAATTCGTACAACCTCACTCGTGCAAATTTGTTCGCCTTTGGCTAAATCTTATGTATTTTACGAGTTGCCCAATTCATATGAATAACCTACCCCTAGCCCCAAATTGTACAAAGTCGTACAAGTGAGGTTGTACGAATTCGTACGAATTAGCCACCTCATAAAATCCGTACGAATTAGTCATGAGAATGCATTGGAAATGCTTCAGAATATCTTCTTTTGTTTTCCACACAAGAAATAAAGTCATACAGGTCTACAATGAAAAGTGAGTAAATGATATTTTCATTTTTGGTTAAACTTTTTGGTTGACTATCTCACATAAATTTATACACTAAATAATTTAAGCTGCTATTCACATTGTTTTATTTATTGATCTATACTCAATCTGTAAAATTTTATTTCTCCAAAGAAGTTTTAGCACAACATCTTGATTGATGAACCAACTGAGAACT